>PVLD010023580.1:0-27119 GCA_004027595.1 Dinomys branickii | reverse complement strand
TTTAGCCAGTACCAGGTTGATTTTATTACAGTTGCTTTGTAGTATAATTTCAGGTCAGGGATTGTGATTCCACCTGACTTGTCCTTTTTGCCCAGGATTGCTTTTGCTATTCTGGGTCTCTTCTGGTTCCAGATGAATTTGAGGCATATTTTCTCTAGATCTGTGAGGTATGTTAACGGTAGTTTGATGGGAATTGCATCGAATCTGTACAACAGTTTTGGTAGTATGGCCATTTTTACAATGTTAGTTCTTCCTAACCATGAGCGTGGTATGTTTTTCCATTTATTGAAATCCTCTTCAATCTCCTTTTTCAGAGTATTGTAGTGTTCACTGAATAAATCTTTCACATTCTTTGTTAGATTGATTCCTAAGTATTTCAATTTCTTGGGTGCTATTGTAAAGGGTATGGTTTCCTCAATTTCTCTCTCAGTCTGTTTGTCGTTCGTGTCCACGAATGTTATTGATTTTTGGGTGTTGACTTTGTATCCAGCTACGCTGCCGAATTTGTCAATTAATTCCAGGAGTTTTCTTGTGGAGTTTTTGGGGTCCTCCATGTATAGTATCATGTCATCTGCAAATAGTGATAGTTTGACTTCTTCCTTTCCTATCCTTATTCCTTTTATTTCTCTCTCTTGTTTGATTGCTCTGGCTAGTGCTTCCAAAACTATGTGGAATAGGAGTGGTGACAATGGACATCCTTGTCTTGTTCCTGACTTTAAAGTGAAAGTTTTCAGTTTATGTCCATTTAGTATGATGTTGGCTGTTGGTTTGTTGTAGATGGCTTTGATCAGATTGAGCTAGAGGCCATCTATTCCTATTTTTTCTAAGGTTTTTAACATGAATGTATGTTGGACTTTATCGAAAGACTTCTCTGCATCTATTGAGATGATCATGTGGTTTTTGTCTTTGACTGTATTAATATAGTGTATTGCATTAATTGATTTGCGAATATTGAACCATCCCTGCATTCCTGGAATGAATCCTACCTGGTCGTGGTGTATAATTTTCCTTATGATTCGCTGTAATCTATTTGCCAGTATTGTGTTGCGTATCTTTGCATCTATGTTCATTAGCGAGATTGGCCTGTAGCTCTCTTTCTTGGTTGGGTCTCTCTCTGGTTTTGGTATCAGTATAATACTTGCCTCCGGAAATGTGTTGGGGAGAGTTGCTTCCTTTTCGATTTCATTGAAGAGTTTGAGGAGTGTTGGCATGAGATCTTCTCTAAATGTTTTATAGAATTCTGCTGTGAATCCATCAGGGCCTGGGCTTTTTTTTGTTGGTAAGTTTTTAATGACGTTTTCAATCTCATTAACTGATATTGGGTTATTCATGATTTTTTCATCTTCCTCATTCAATTTTGGCAATTTGTACCTTTGTAGGAATGTGTCCTTTTCTTCTGTATTTTCTATCCTATGGGAATACAGATTTTCAAAGTAGGTATTAATGATCTTTTGGATTTCTTTTGGATCTGTAGTGACTTCCTCTTTTTCATTCCTTATTGTATGAATTTGAGATCTTTCCCTTCTTTTTTTGATAAGGTTGGCTAGGGGTTTATCAATTTTATTTACTCTTTCGAAGAACCAGCTCTTTGATTCACTAATTTTTGTAGAGTTTTCTTCATCTCTATTGCATTAATTTCTTCCCTGAGTTTTATAATCTCCTCCCTCCTTTGGGCTCTTGGTTTGGCTTGTTGCTCTTTTTCTAAGAGTTTGAGGTGTATCAATAAGTTATTAATTTGCTCTCTTTCTATTTTCTTTGTATATGATTTCATTGCTATAAATTTCCCTCTGAGGACTGCTTTCATTGCATCCCACAGATTCCGATAGGTTGTACTTTCGTTTTCATTTATTTGTAGGTAATTTTTAATTTCTTCGTTAACTTCTTGTGTGACCCATTGGTTATTCAGTAGGTTGTTGTCCAATTTCCACGTGTTTATGTGGTTTTTGGAGTTCTCTTTGTCATTAATTTCCAATTTTATTGCATTGTGATCCGATAATATGCATGGGATAATTTGAATTCTTTTGCATTTAGGTTGATATGCTCTATGGGCTAAAATGTGGTCCATTTTGGAGAAAGACCCATGTGCAGCTGAGAAAAATGTGTATTCTGAAGCTGTGGGATGGAACACTCTGTATACATCTACTAAGTCCATCTATTCACACTTTTGCTTCAAGTCTGTTATTTCTTTGCTGAGTTTGTGTCCGGTTTACCTGTCTCTTTGCGTCATAGGGGTGTTTAGGTCCCCTATTACAATAGTGTTATTAGTTATTTGAATTTTACGTCTGTCAAGATTTGACTTGTAAAGTTAGGTGCTCCATTGTGTGGTGCATAAATGTTTAGGATTGTTACCCCTTCCACTTGTAGTTTTCCCCTAACTAGTATGTAGTGGCCTTCTTTATCTCTTTTGATTGATTTGGTTTGAAGTTTACATTGTTTGCAAACATAATAGCTACCCCTGCTTTTTTCTGGGCACCTGTTGCATGGAGAATTGTTTTCCAACCTTTAACTTTCAACCTATGGATTTCTTTTTGAGTAAAATATGTTTCCCGTATAGAGCATATCGTTGGATTGTGTTCATTAATCCAGTCTTCTAATCTTTTCCTTTTGACTTTTGAGTTGAGGCCATTTACATTAATGGTTATCATGGTTATATGTTGGCTTATTCTAGTCAGGTTATTTACTTGAAATTTTCCTTCTTTTGCTGACTGTTTAATTATTTGTTCTGTTTAGGGAGTTATTTCTATAGCTGTTCTTGGGATTGTGGTCTCTTTTTTCTCTGTCTAGAATATCTTTTAGTGCTTTTTCCAATGCTGGTTTGGCACTCATGATGTTCTTCAGTTGTTCTTTGTCGTGGAAATATTTTATTTCTCCATTGAATTTGAGGGATAATTTTGCAGGATACATGAATCTGGGTTGGAAGTTGTTTTGTCTGAAAATCTGCAGTATCTCGCTCCAAGCTCTTCTTGCTTTCATGGTTTCCATTGAGAAATCTGCTGTGATTCTGATGGGCTTTCCTTTATAGGTGATCTGTTTCATTTCTCTGGCAGCTTTTAATATTGTGTTCTTTTGCTGGATATCTGGGATCTTGATTATTATATGCCTGTGTGTGTTTTTCTTTGGATTATGGATCATTGGTGTTCTATATGCTGCGCTTAACTGAACTTCAGTATCTTTTACCTTGTTTGGGAAATTTTCTATTATTTCATCAAATATTCCTTTTATATCATTTGTGAGATCTCCTGCTGTTTCACACACTCTTATAATTCGAATATTGTTACGTTTTGCCTCATCTTGCAGCTGTTGGATTGACTTTTCTTGTGTCTTTGATGATATCATGAGATTCTTCCTTTCACGCTCATAAGCTGCCATGCTGTCTTCAAGTTCTGAAATTCTATCTTCGGTTTCATTTAAACTGTTTTGCATGCTTTCAGCCTTAGTTTTCAAATCCTGGAATTCTCTTTGGATCTGTTTCATCCTTGGTAATTCATTCCTAAATTGCTCTGGTAACGTTTCCATTTGTTTCCTATTTTCTTCTAGTCTTTTGTCTATTTCTTGTCTGTGTGAATGGAACATTTCTTCCGTCATTGTTTTCAGCTCGTTTTTTGTCTGAGAAATCATTGCGGGTATGTGGGTTATTTCTGCTTTAAGCTCTTCCATGGCCTGTTGGAGTTGTTTTATTTCGGATGCAATCGTTTCATAACTTGTTGTTATGAGGCTTCCTGGTTCCCCTGTATCTTCACATTCAAAACTTGTTCTGGGTGGGGTTGAGTTTTGAGACTGCATTTTGTTCCTCTGTTTTCCCATTTTTGGGTATCAAATTCAAAATGTGGAGCTATAAATTCCACAGGCAGTTCAGCAGGCAAAGGTCTGCTGCAGAGGCTGCTCCAGTGATTCCTTCTCTTTGGGAGAATGTCCCTTAAGCTGTCTGCTGAGATTTCTGCTTCTACTCCCTACCCTAAGACCTGGCCGGGGTGAATAAACTGCTCACCGCCCCAGGATTCTTGCAGACAGGCGACTCAGGTTTTCCTCCCTGGGTGGAGCTCCTTCCCCCCTCACAAATCCTGTTGGGGCGCCTAGCTAGGTCTTCCCACCCGACATATCCTGCAGACCTTAAAGCTGCTTTGATTTCTCTCGCTGGGCTGAGCTTCTTCCCGGTTCAGGAAAAACCGGTTGGAGCGCCCACTTAACTCACCCTGTGATCGTGCAGACAGGAATGCCGTTCAGATGTTTCTCCCTGGGTGGAGCTTTTCCCCGACTCAGAAATCCCGCCGGCCGGTCGCTGTTGCTCCAGTTCGCGCAGCGCCGGCTACGGGCATGGGGTTCTGAGTGGGATCCCGGAACGCTGCCCAGTTTGGCGCAGTCTGTCCCAGTAGCACGTTCTCTGAGTTTCCTCTGCTCCGCTGCCTCCAACAAATCCTGGTTACAGCCGCCTCTGAGCCGTTCGGGTTCAGGAGCTGAAGCCATTCTTCCCTCCACACTCACTCTCTCGGCTGTACGCAATTTGAACCGAGCTGCGGCCCAAGCGCAGTACCGATCCCTTGGGTGCCCAGCTCTCAGGATCTGCCCACTTCTTGCTGCGCGGCTTGTCAGCCGGCCCTTTAATGCTCAGGCCGCGGAGAGCAGCCTGATCAGTTGGAATTTTGCATCCACGAACCGGGCAGCCACGCGCAAAGGATTGGTCTCTTGGAGAGATTCCCTCTGCTGCTCACCTGGTTGCCATCTTCCCGGAACCTGACTCTCACACAAGATTCAGAACTGCTGAGTCACTTAGGCAAACCTCTACACTCCCCAAGTTGACACAGTATCAACTATAATAGGATCCTACAGGATGCCAAAAATACGAGCCAGAGTATCACTGTTTTAGTAGTTTAAAGATGTACCCAGGTAAGATCTTCTGTTTGAATACAAACAAGATACTCAAAGACGAGTATAGCTGACATGCACAAATGGCCCGTTGTTTTGTTTGCTTTTCTGTAACCTACTTCTCAGTCACACAATTACCCAAATCTCTGTGGGCAGTGAGAGGAACATTCCGAGCACCCAGTTAGTAGAGGATTTGAAGACACTAACTCCTTATGACAATTGTGTAAGTTAAGACAATATTTAACAAATTATATATTTTAATTCAAACAGATTTCAGTTATACAGTATTAAAAGCAAAACAACTTGCAAGGCATGGTGGCACATCCCTGCACTCCCAGCACTTAGGAGGCTGAGGCAGGAGGAGTTTCCAGTTGGAGATCAGCCTGCGCTACCAACTGAGCTCAAGGACACCCTGGACTGCATAGTGAGACTCTGCCTCAAAAAGGCAAAACTAAAAAATAAAAAAAAAGGAAAACAATTCAAAATAAAGAACTTCATAAATTATAGTACAAAGATGATAAAATATTACAGAATCACAAGAACATACTTCACAGAATCCTTTTCTCTACGTACATTGATGGAAGAATTAACATGTAGCAAAAACATGTCATGGACCCTCATTAAAAGAAGTGGTGGGCTCAACCTCGCTAAGCATTTGAACTGTGACTTGGGATAGCTCTTGGATTTGTAGAGCAGTGTTGTAAGGATTATAGGGCTGAAGGAATGAGATTTTTAATCAGATATAAGCTCTTTAAAGCATCACATAAAACCAGGGATGTTCAGAGGTACAGTGCCTGTCTGGCAAGTACAAGGCCCTGAGTTCAATTCTTGATAGCAAAACAAAGGAAAAAAAAAAGAGAGAGAGAACATCACATAGGGATTCTAGGCTTCTGCCTCCACATGCTCATCAGATTAATGCAGGAAATTAACCAAACCCCTTATTTCTTGTCACACGCATCTTAGGTAAACTGAATGTCAAATATTTATAATACAAACAGGAGGGCATTATCTTGTCCTTATTGCTGTCATTGCCTCCAAGCGACTGCCAACACATATACATCTGCTGTGGTCAACACAGTCTGTGACCCACCCAGTCCTGCACCTACTTTATAGCAGGAGGCCTTGCAAATAGAGCCTCTCTCTGCTGGTGAAAACCAGCCCAGCCCCGACCCTGCAGCTCTGCAAAGAAGCCCAGCCATGGATTCCCGGCTGTTCTCACACCATGAGCAGAGCTAAACAAAGATGGTTCACTTTGGAGCTGGCACTTAGCTGGGTTTTCCTCCTTGCTCTTTTAAAGGTGATTTATGGAGAACAAGAAATACTGATTTTGTGATTGGACATGAGTGGGATGAACAGTGAACCTGTACTCCAGTTTCCTGAGCAGTATCTCTGTGTTTGCAGATGTCCAGGCTGAGGTGCAGCTGGTGGAGTCCAGGGGAGGCTTGGTGCAGCCTGGGGGATCCCTGAGACTCTCCCGTGCAGCCTCTGGACTCACCTTCAGCGATTACTACTGGCACTGGGTTCAGCAAGCCACAGGGAGGGCTAGAGTGGATGGGATCCATCGGTAGCCATAGTAGTTACACATATTACACAGACTCTGTGAAGGCCATTTCAAAACAGGCTAATAGGAGAGTAACAGCAATTAACAAATTGCATATTATTATATTCACAGTAGTGGTTCAGAGTACAAGATACAGGCATAAAACATTGTCCAGAAAATTGCTGGCACATAACTTTCCCCTCAATGTACCAAGAGAAACCCAACACGTAACTATCTTAGCTGTCTTGCACATGTGTACATTTTTTTCCTTTACTCTTCAATCCTTTCCCCTCTGTCCTATCACAGTTTTTGTTTTCTTTGGATCTGTTTCTTCCCTATTCAAAATTTCTGTTGCACCTTTTGGATCTTGTTTACTCTTTTGAATTCTCACACTAGTGAGAAAATACAATGTTTACACATGTGGGCCAGGTTTATTTCACTTATGAGTATGATCTCTATTTGCATCTGTTTACCTATAAGAGTCTCAAGTTTGTCTTTCTTTATGGTTGAATAGTATTCCATTATATAAAAAAAGGACACATTTTATTCATTCCTTGGTTGATGATCGTGAATTGTTTCCATGATTTAGCTATTAGAAATTGTGTTGCCATAAACATATGTGCACATATATCACTGTTATGTGATGTTTTAAATTTTGGGGGGAAGATAACCAGAAGGGAAGAAGCTGAGTTGAACGGAACCTCTATTCTTAGCTTCTTAAGAAATCACACTGATGTCTACTTGAAACCACTGTGGATATCAGTGGAGATTCCTTAATAAAACTAGACTTAAACAGGTCCCATCTGACCCAGTTATTTCTTTTCTGGGTATCTTCCCAGAAGAATCAAAAACATCATACCACAATGTATAAGAAGAAAAAGTTTATTTTCTCTCATTATTTCAGGGACTGTATTGTTGGTTTGATTGCTTCTAATGTAGAAATGTCATGTAGAATGTAGAAATGTCATGGTGAACAGAAATAAAGGACAAAGATTCCAACTTTAAGAGAGCCAGGAACCCAAGAGAAAGGAAAGGGGCTCAGAAAAGTGCACCATGTTACAGATTTGGTCCCTCAGGTCGCACAACTGTGATTCAACCAGACACATCAAACAGTGTGCTTTATTAATATCCTGCACATCTCTGAAGCCAAACAAGTTATTAACATGAGTGTATCACCTGACTGCAGGTAATTTTTTTCTAGGAATAATAACTGAAACGTGTAGAATTTCAACATGTGATGAGCCAGGACAGGGCAAGGTGTCCTTACAGCCTAAAGTCCTTTTGTATACCAGCCTCATCGCGAAAAATTGCTCAAGTGGATCAAATGTAGGGCTGCGTCAGGTGTCAGGAGTCTTCCTGGCTTTCACACTTCAAAATATGTTTATCTTCAGGGTACAGATATTTGATAGGACCCTTGAAACAGTATGAAGCTTCTCTGAGGGGGTTAGAATTTTTTTTTTTTAAAGACAAAGTGTTGCTATGTAGTTCAGGCTGTTCTTGAGCTCCCTTTGCAGCCCACGCTGGTCTCGAACTCGCAATGATACTCCTGCCTCACCCTCTCAAGTGCTGGGATTATAGGTGTGTGCCTCCACGCCCAGTAGGAGAGTTAGAATTCTTGCTTTTCTTTCATCTTTATAGTCTTTCGAGTATTCCTATCCTGCAAACTCTAATTTCTTCATTTACACAATAATTTTATTCCTTCTAGGGGCCATATATATTTTTTCATGGACTAAATTGAGTAGATTGACTGACAGGGTGGAAATCTTGGCAATAAAACTGTCTCATTCCCAACATCAGGCCCTCTCTCTCTTCTAATTTGTTCTGACCTGGCCTGGATTTATGATGTTTTCTGCCATGAGGGGATTGACTCTTCCATAGGATATTGACCCTGGAATCTTCTAAGCACATTAGTGACCCATTTTTAGGAAGAGTACGCCGAGTCCATTAAGTAAACTACAGAAGCTTTGAAAACCCGAGTACAGCCCTTAAATGCAAGTATTCCTTAGGCGAGGTGAGACTGGCACGTTGGAGAGAGATTGGTCCAGAACGTGTGGAATTACAAATTATCTGTTGAGTTACACCCGTTCTGCGAGAGGTTTGTTTCTCGTTCAGGATCAGTTGAGCTGAGTGACAAAGGAGCAGGAATCAATCAGCGATGAAGGCGGGCTCTCTGAACTACCCAATCAGGCCAGGTGAGGGAGGCGGGTACTTCCTGTGTGATGGCGCCATAGTGCAGACGTTCAGTACGCTGCTGACAGCTCCCACTGACTGGACCACCTTTTTCTGTAATTTGTACTGGCTGCGAACCGCATTCAAAGGATCCTAGGACACCATCAAGCCACGCAATGGTAACGTTGTGGGACGAGGGCTGGGATGAGACGCAATCTGGCGCGTTCTGGATGGAAGTGATCACAAACAGCTATGGCAAATCTAAGCCTCTGCTTAGCTCTGGCACTGAGGTCTTCCTAGTCTTTGGTGCTGCACTGTCCTCTGAAGCATTTTTTTCCCTTGCGTAGGCAGGGACGGTGCTACGTTGCCAGCAGAGTTCCAACTCTGACACTGCCCGTCCAGAATACCTTCTCGGTCAGCCCCTGGCACAAATATATCTACACCAGTGTGGAAGGAGCAGGGGCCGTAATGGAAACTCTGGATTCCATACACAGCATCTAAAAAAATCATCACTTTAATATTTTACCTGAGATCTCTGTTTACAGTTGCGTTACTGCACGAAAATAGCTCGTGGTCTCATAACATTGAGGAATGAAACTACAAACCAAAAGAATGTTAGGAGAGGTTTTCTTGGAAATAGGAATAAAAGCTGCCTCATTTCCGGAAGCGTCCAGAGTGCCTGGCCCTGTGCCACTCAATTGAGAATTAATTATGGGAAAACAGGGCAGAGTAAATGCTTAGTTGTTTAGTGGGCACCTATCACAGATGGCTCTGTGGATTTAACTAACCAATTTTCTCAGAATGCAGTGTTAAAACGGAGATTTTAGAGAAGCACTGGGTATTTTGTTTAAAATTCTTGGAAAACTCAGAGACTTGGTAGCGAGTGGCTGCCTTTCCTTTTAGTAAGGAGATGGTTGCATTCCTTGTTGGGCAGGAAGTTCACTTTTGGTCCAAACTGCTAGGTAATTGGCTATTCTCATTTTAATTCTTATCCAAAAGGCTAATTTCCAACTCTACATCAGGCCGTATCCTAGTTAATTGCCTGATTTATAAACTAACTAAATAATTTTTTACATATGGACTACGTAAATGAAATTTCCAGAGAATTTAGAATGCGGAGGAATAGGGAAGCCTTGTTAATGTATTACCAAGAGAGAGGAAAGTGCTCCTGCTAAGAATAACTTCCTGAAGGGCTTGTCTGTTAAAACCGCGTAGATACGCATTGCACTGGGGCATCTACAAGGATGTGTACATGTGATACCGGTGCAGTCAGAAAGGGAAACAGGGCGTCATCTCTGAAATAATTGCTTTGTAATCTGTGGACAGTTTCTGGACATTGTTCTAAAAATTGAAATACTGATTGATATGTTTATATAAATCAAGTATTGAAGTAGGGGTAATTCCCATAGTTAAGATCTGCTGGCATGTGAGTACACAGAATGAAAGGGTTTTCAGAACAGATGAAAAGAAATGGTTGTAAAAGGGAAATAGGACAACAGGGAATTTTGGAGGATGGTAAAAATGAGCAACAACAGTAAACGTTTCAGGAAGTAAGTGTTCTTAGTGTGATAATAAAGGAAGGATTATCTGCTGGCTTGTTCTGAGATTGGGTCTAAAGTCAGAAGCTTAAAGAGAGGAGAGCTTAGTAATAGGTAAATTAACTTATGTGGGTACTGATGGGCTCATTTAATCATATTTGAGGCAGAATTAGAAATTAGGAAACTGGTGTTGTAGGTCCTAAAATAGGGTAGACATCATCACTGATGTAAAATGGGAATGGTGTTTTCTTGGATAGAAGGGATTTCAAGATGTATTTGGTCTTTTTCATTGTACTGGGCTGGAACGCAGGAATGTTTTGCCAGCTGTGTCCTCCTGGTCTAAACTGAAAGATAGCTGGGACAAGTTCATTTTCTCTAAAATCGAAGAATGAATTTTAGGAACAACGGAGGTTAAGAACAGAATGTATCTATAGATGGAAAGAAAGCTTTTGGCTGAGAGAGGGACAGAAGGGGTCCTGAGTGGGTTGCCAAGGACCCTGCCTCTTGTAGAGATTTTATGGAACAAAACCACTAGGTGAAGTGGGCCCAAGGTGGGAAAAAAATGGGAAATGGCAAGGTGGCCATGAGCTGGGCCAAATAATATTACAAGCACAATTATTCAGGTAAAATTGATTAAATCAGCATCAAATGGGGAAGCAAGTCACTTAACAGCAGACAGGAATACAGAACAGGGGCATTTCCTGTAGGGGGTTGTGTTACTGACTCTTTCTGGCTGTTTCTTGGTGATTGCTATTTAGAATATCAATCCCTGATGCCCATCCCTAGGGAGGTACGTGAGTACATTACCTAACTCAGTTTCCTACAGCATTCCCAAATGTTTTCTTTTTCTTCTCTCTTTTTTAAGAAAAGTTTTAGATCTGATCTTACTAAGTTACCCAAGCTTGGAGGAAATTTTGATAGTCTCTAGCTCCTTGACTGTTGTGAACACAGACATTTTCTACCATGCTAGCTTAAAATTTGGGTTCTTCAGTTGCCATGATTTATCAAGATGTCAGTGCCTGGGTAAAGTAAACATCACTGAAACATGATGGTGCACACCTTTAATACCAGCTACTTGGGAAACTTTGATAGGAGTATTAAATCACCAAGCCTAGCCTGGCTAGCTGCAAGACTTTAAAAATATGAATAAATATTGTGGGTGTACCTCCATTCCAGACTACCTTGTCTAATATGCATGAGGGCCTGATACAAGTTTTTGTAATAAATAGAAAAATAAAAGATTAGTACAAATCTTACTTTCAATTTTGAGACTTCTCACTTTTCACACTAGGGGTGGTACTTGGTACAATACTTCCTCATGGTGGTAGATAACAGTAACAAGTCACTGCTTTGTCAAAAACAGGGCGCCATAGGGGACCAACCGGTGATTTACAATGTACTGTGTTCGATAGAGTGCATGAGGTATTTAGAGTTCTATTATGAATTTTACTGTGGCTGCATAAATTTCCCCAAATACAGATCAAAGTATGTGTATTGAGCAGGTTAAAAGGACCCACGGCTTAGCCAGGATGTTTGGTTAATCTGGTGTGTTCAGTGCCTTTGCAATACATTTTGTCTTCCATTACCTTTGGGTGATGAAGACATTGTCTCTTTCCAACACAAGCAGCATCTGTAGACTCATTTGTTCACTTCTTCCTACAGTCCTCTGTGGAACATGACACTCACTAGATCGGTTCTTGCTCTGAGTGCTGTAGTAATCAGATTTTCCTGAGCAACCAAATTACGAGAGCAGTATAATGTGCTTCAAAAAGTGAAAAATACTTTCCCATTTTTTTCTTTGTTTTGTTGTGATTTTTTTTTTTTTATTAAAGAGAGCTGCACCACTTTGGTGACACTGTTTGGATGAATGACATGACATGGGGATAGGATGGAAGTTTTTAATGAAAAGACACAGGGCTGAGGAGATAGCGCACAAGACACCAAGCATGTGCAAGGCTGAAGGGTAGATATTTCCGTTTCATGTGTTAATTTATGCTGAATATGAGCTCTCCTAATTACTTTAACGTTGATCTTGATAATCTGCCTTTCTATACTGGAATTATCCCTCCAGAAAGCACTTTTAAGTTCCAAGCTATATCTCTACTTTATTGTCCTACACTTAGTATGCACTTTTTATGTGCAGGACAAATTGTGCGCTAGATTCTTCTATTTCCATAATGACTTCATGAGGGCTACTGTGTTCGACATAATAGTTCTGGGTGAATTACTTGATTGAGGAATTTAATTCATTCTGATTTCACAAAGTTAAAATGGGGAAAAGGTACACTTGTGTCTTTGGATAGAGAGCTGGATTCCTGTGGTGTGCTGTCCACTCCACTGGGACATTTATTTTCTTAATTTATAATGTGTTCTTATAGGCAGTCTGTGCCTATTACTTGTCTTGTTCAAGGAGACTGCATTAAGGTGTGCTCGCCGTGAGTGGTGTGCCCAGAGCCATGTCTTCGTGGGCTGGCTGAGGCAGTTCTGGGAAATAAAGGAAATGATGAGGAAACTTACAGGCATAAAAGACAAGAAAATGTAATATAGGGACCACGTCTTTTTTAATGTATTCAGGTAGAATTGTATATGAATACACCATGTCAATATTTTCAGGCATAATTTATTGGTTTTGAGTATGGTGCTATGTGAACCACTACTTAACTGTGAAGATGATCATAATGAACTCATTTGACTCTATATACCTACAAGTGTCACTGGTACATAATAAAGCAAGTCTCTATCAGCTTACTTAATACTGTGAAAAATTGACCAGGTGTCTGCAACCATGTGTTTAAATATGACTTCGTGGCCATATGTCTGATTGTATAGAGTTTGTCTTAGCAGCTTGAAGAACACACTCTGAGAAACAGATTTTGGGGAAGACTCAGAAATGTGGTAGAGTGGTGGTGTGTTTAGCCTGAACTCTGTTGAGTTGCCAGATTTGGGACTAATGTGGAATGAAGCACTGACAGTATAAATTGTCACATACAAGGAGAGATGAATATCCCTGATTTTATCCACAGCACTTCTTCCAGAAAATGTGTACTGTAGTTTCTTTCTGTGCCTACAGCAAACTCTTCAGCTCTACAGACAGAAACTACACTAATAATTGCATTGAATTCTGACACTATCTCAAGTTAAAGTCTGAATTGACAGGTATCCTTGTGCCTTTCCCCTGAGAATATTCATAGTGTGAGATCTGAAAAGTTATTATGGGGTGGGCGTGGTGGTGCATACCTGTAATTTCAGCACTGCAGAGACTGAGGCAGGAGGATTCCTGCAAATTCAAGGCCAGCCTAGGCTACAAAGTGAGTTCAAAGTGAACTAAAAAAAACCAAAAAAACTTATGTGCTTGCTCAGTTTGGAAGTACATCACGATTATAAACTTCAAGGACAGAAATTTAGGAAATATATCTCTTCTGTTACTCATAACTTTACCTAATCATTTTTTTTGTGGCAAAATTGGAAATTTTTCTGTTCGACCTTTAAAAATAGCATGAAAAACAGAATCTTAAGTGCACTGGGAAGGGTATACTCAAGGATAGAAGTGACTGCAGCGTGTTTCTTTGCGTTACTGGAGATTGAACCTGGGACTTCCCCTCTGAGTGACATCCAACCTGTTACATGTTTGGTTTATTTTGAATTTTCACACTGGGTCTTGCTCTGCAGGCCAGGGCTAGTCTGACCCTCTTATCCTCTTGCCTCAGCCTCCCAGAGTGGCATTATCACAGGTGTGGTTCACCAAGCATAACTAACTAACTTTCTTTCTTTCCTCTTTCTTTCTTTCTTTCTTTCTTTCTTTCTTTCTTTCTTTCTTTCTTTCTTTCTTTCTTTCTTTCTTTCTTTCTTTCTTTCTTTCTTTCTTCCTTCCTTCCTTCCTTCCTTTCTTCCTTTCTTCCTTTCTTCCTTTCTTCCTTTCTTCCTTTCTTTCTTCTTAACTTTCTTCTTTCTTCCTCTTTTTCTTTCTCTCTCTCTCTTTGTCTCTCTTTCTCTTTCTCTTTCTCTTTCTCTTTCTCTTTCCTTCCTTCCTTCCTTCCTTCCTTCCTTCCTTCCTTCCTTCCTCTGTCTGTCTGCATGTCTTTGAGACAGGGTTTTGCCAAGCACTTCAGGCTGGCTTTGAACTCACTGTGTAGCCCAGGCTGGCCTTGGACTCACAGGAATCCACCTACCTCAGGCTCCCAAAAGCTGTGATTGTAGGCGTGAACCACCAGACCCTGTTACCAAGCATTAACTTTATAACAAGATCACAGTGTCTGGTAAATTAACCATTATGGGTTACTCGTTTTAATGTCAAGAATATTGAAAATGGTTTTCATTGAAAATGTGTAGAGGTAATTCTTAAAGACTTCTTGGAAACTTCTTGCTCTAGATAAGTATCTATGAATCTAAGATCAGTTCTGTGTGTAGTACATTTTTTAATTGATAACATTCCCTAGTTTCTCAAGGAGAGAATCTAAAACTGTAATTTTCTGTTTAGTAGCAATGCCTTTGTCTTTTAACCAAAGACAATATATTTTCTACTAATGGTGTGACTCAGTGCGCCACTATTTCAGAATTTAGCTTCATGACTTACAATGAAACATATCACATGCCTTGGACAGCAATCTTCATTTGAAGCAGTGCATTAGGACTGTGCACTGACTTTTTTCACACCACTTTTTGATGTAGAATTGGTTTGTGTTCAGCAAAAAATATACATTTGAGCTCAAAAGCAAAATTTTCAAAAGTCAAAAGTCAAAATTCAACTGATTTGTGGTGAGTCACTGCTCAGTATTGAGACTGTGGACAAGCAAGCAATTTCACTGTGATGATGACTATGGTATGAAGATGCCCCAGATTAAAATTTCCTGACTTCTCACAGTTTCCTGTCTCACGACCTATGATTGAGTTACCTTGGGCTACAGTAATTTGTACAACCATGGGATAACCTACTGAGTGTGGGTCCCCTTGTGAATGTGGGTGAAGCAGCCTTCTCACCTAACCAGCTTTCCTTTTGCTTCCTTTGAAGGAAATTTCTTGTTAAATATACAAGTTCTTTCAAGGACTTAAGAATTGCTTTTCAAAATTTCACAAGATTGTCATTTTCTTAGTTTAAAACCAAGTGTAGTATTGATTACGTCTGAGGAAGCAAAGAAATATTTAGATGCAAGTATTTGTTTTGCATTTATCATAAATATGTGCAAATATCTATAGTAAAAGGTGAAAGATTTATATGATCTGAAGAGAAACCAGCATATGCAAATATCTACAGAATCAGAATAGAGCTGAGAAAATCAACTGTGATTGCCTCCACTACATTTCCCTGATTAGTGATTACTAATCGAGTTATGAAATTTCTTTGATACTTAATGATCTCATCAAGGAAAATGTTACTTGCTTTCCTCTCTTTGGAATTGGAATGAGTTAATAACTGACGTTACTATATCTTATTATGATGGTGGAAATATTATTCTAGGTCTCAGTTGGAAAACCTCATGGACATTCCATTGTAGGGAAGTTCACAGTTCAGTTACTTCACTTACTATTCCATTGCCTCTGGGCTTGTGTTATTTTAAGTGTGTTTTGGGTTTTTATACTCTTCATGTGCCTAAAAACGTTATTGTTGATTTTTTCTGCAAGTGATATTGAATTAGAATTTTTGATAAAATAAGAAAAATTCTGGTCTGCAGGTGTTAAAATATTCAAAATTTGTAAAAATGTTCATACACAAATTTTAAGAATTTTTACAGATCTCAGTTTTGTACTTTGCTATGTAGGATCATTTAATTTTTACATGTAAAGTGTAATATATTTTTATGATTTTTATCTTGTGCTTATTACAGCTCTTTCATATATGGTTTTAACATTTGTGAAAATGCACCCCTGTGGGTTTCATACGGTGTAATGTTTGCAATTTCCAATCCAGTTATTTATATCTGATACATATTTACGCAGAAAACTCGTATACTTTTTGCTAGGTACGTAGTCTGTGGTTTGATATTGTGTTAATTTTTTCTTGGCACTTTGCCTTAATGCTATACGCAAGTGAAGACCATTTTATGTGTTCCATCTTAATCTATTCCTATTCATTTTTGTTCTTGTATTTTTTCAATGTCAATTCATACAATTTTAGGATTGTTTTCCAAGATTTTATTGTAATGAATTAAATTCATTTTTCAAAATGCCTTTGATACTTTCAATGATTTCTACTCCATAGTTAATTATAATCCTCATGAATATAGAGCAGTGAAATGCTACATTGTCTGTGGAATAATTTTTTTTCTGTAATTTTCATTTTTTATGTTGCCATGTTTTTCTCTAACTCTCAGAAGTTGGTATTTTTGTTCTCTAATAGGTACATTCGTTGTTAATTGCTTTTGAAGTACTCATTACTGAATCTTTGAAATAATTATAAGATGTATGTTCACTTTCATGTACTATGAAATACATTAGAAACAATACAGAATTTCACAAACAAGATGATAGGAATTCAACAATGGTTGTTTTATTGCATAATGTTGTCTTCAAATTAGTTGTTCAGATTATTAGATATAAGGATGCAAACTAGGTCAAAAAAATTTAAAAAAAGAAAAGAAAATTTAAGCATTGACTGTTCTTTGCTATAGACTAGTGGAAATTAGCAGTACAATTATCCCAGCTATCCTGTCTATACATATATACTTTTTACGTTTCTTTTTTCTTTTTTCTGGTCTTAGTTATTCTTTGCCTCTGAGCAGTTTCTTTCCCTTTTACAGTATCTGCTGTACTTTTTGCATTTTATTTAGTCTTTTGGGTGCTTACTCAAATTCTATGAAGCAAGATTCAAATTTCAAAATGCAACCTGAGACCATCCAGAAAGAATGAGTTAATTGTATAAAGAATTAGATTTGAGAAAAATTACCTGTGGTCTGTCAGAACCATTCATTATATATTTATCTGTCTTTGTGTTTTTTTGAATGGTGATTTTTCAGGTACCCTCTATGAGCTCTACTTTAGAGACAGTGTTCAAATGCAGTCTGTCACCTTGCTGGGCAACCAGTCTATTTGTAGGAGTGAGTTGACATCTAGCATGGGAATTGCTGTGTGTGACCTGGGGATCTAGCTCAGTGGCACAAGTGCCTGCCTGGCAAGTGCGAGGTCCTGAGTTCGATTTTCAGTACAAAAAAAGAAAAAAAGGCATTCAGAATTGCAGTGTGTGAAAATATGTGCATGTACTTGGTACCCAAGGCATGAAGTTAATATTTGAAGGAAGTGGCTTCAATTCAGCTTTCACAAGAGGAGTTTAGTTATCTCAGGATGTGAGTCTCAGCCTTCTTTCAGAATATATATCTGTGATTGTTTAGGAGGCAGTGACCTTGGAGGATGTAGCTGTGAGCTTCACCATGGAGGAGTGGGCTGTGTTGAATCCATCCCAAAAGAAGCTCTACGGAGATGTGATGTGGGAAACGTTTATGAATATGACCGCTATAGGTAACGGTGCCGTTTTCTCGTGTCTACAGTGAGAGAGCCTTGGTTCTTGCTAACTAGTACATATTCATTAAATGGAATGTGACAACATTTTGAAGAACATAACAAGCCTGTTAACATTATCCCATGAATCAAACTGTTATCTGCTAATTTCTATGAATGATATAATGACTTTGTATTTCTAAGGTTACAATGTAGGAAGAACCTGGGAATACTATCAGATTGAAGGAGAATACAAAAATTGCCCAAGAAATCTAAGGTAATATGCATTTATAAATAATACTAATGTTCACTGAGTTGGTATGTGTGAAGAAATATCGCAAGTAAAGAAACTCTACAAATAATCTCACAAAAATTCTCCAGATATGCATACAGATTGATTTTCTATAATCTGACCATTGAATACAAAAGTATTCCAATCCAAGAAACTTAAGTTAGTAGTGATATTAAGCAACAAGAGACCTTAACTCATACATCAGTATAAAAAAATTCTTTTGTGAGCAACATGAAAACATGTGAAATTGCATTTAAACATATATGAAAACAAATTTTATAATTTAACAGGAACTCATCTTCAAGATATCTATGTGTCTGTATATATGACTATGAGACATACATTATCTAAAAATTGCTAACATGGAAGAAGTACTCATAATGCAACTGAATCCTAGTGATATAAAAATATGTATTTTGAAAAAAACACACTCGGAGAAAAAAAGGAAACACCCTCCGGGCAAACATGCATACTCATACTTAGAGTAGCATATGCATGTATTCATAAGCTAGGGTCAAGAAACCAGGATACCTAGTCTCTTGGGAGAGCCTAGATGCCCATCGTTTACTACATGGATAAAGGGAATGTGGGGTAGGCTGAACAGAGTGTTGCCTCCTGATAGTCCCATCACTCTAGTGAGCCGAGCCAGCAGGGTGACAACGTGAAGTTCACCCTGAACAAATGGGTGGTCAATGAGAATCTGTCACAAAATTAAAAAGTAAAATAATCTAGAAGAGTAATTTACTGCTAAGACTGCTGTTTAATTTTCAGCAATGAAAAAAGTATGCTGTTCCACGGTAAAGAAGAAGAAAATTGTGTATTTGGCAAACAAAAAATAAATAAATAAATGGGGCTACATCTCAGAGTTAAATGATGTGTCAGACACAGAAAGTCAATTTTGATGACTTTTTCTTTTATATGAGATAGCAAAATATAAGTAAGGAACTAAAATTAAGGAGAGGTGAAAGAGAACAGAAAGGTTAATTTGCTGGAGATAGAAAGGATGACCAAGCTAAGGAGACGGGAAATAGACGTGGGGACTCATCATAATATACATATGTAGCAATGACCTAAATGAAACTAGACCTGTGCTGGGCATGGTGATGCACACCTATAATCCCAGCGCTCGGGAAGCTGAGGCAGGAGGATTGACAAGAGTTCGAGACCATCCTGGGCTATAAAGTGAGCTCAAGGCCAGCCTGAAATGCATAGTGAGATCTTGTCTCAAAAAGACCCAAAAAAAAAAAAAAAAAGAAGAAGAAGAAGAAAAAAAGCTAGACCTTGTTTTGCAAACATATATCAATTTAGAATTGCTAAATGAATGACATCCTTTGGAAAATGGAAACCCTCCTCCTTTTGAAGGAAACCTCTAGGGGATATAGGTTTTCTTTCTCAAGAATTTGTTAGTCAACATCAAGCCAGAACTTGGCCTGGTAAATTATTTATGAAAAGCTTTACATCACGATTGGTATTTTTTGTCCCTTTTTTTTCTTTAAAGAAATGAAGAAGCAAAATTCTATCAAAATAAACCTTGGAATCAACATGGAAGAACATTCCTTTGGACTTCAGAGGAGAATGTGGGGATGCAACAGGCTGCTCTAAAACGAGCTGAAAGCCTTAGTTATAGAAAGCCCCTGACTGGATATTCATCATTAAATGTGTCTGTTTTCTCTCACACTGGACTGAAGTCACGTGAGTATTTGGACTTTGATGATAAGCGATGTAATTGTAATGAGCATGAAAAAACCTGCAGTGATTTCCAGTCATTGCAGCAGCATGCAGGAGCAAAGCCTGGAGAGAAAGCCCATCGATATGAAGAGTGTGGGAAAACCTACTATGAACTCGAGGAAAGAATTTACTATGGAATGGAAACCTCTGCATGCCAGAAAAGAGTGAAAGGCTCCAGCACTCCCAGTGGTATTAAAATCCATGAAAGAATTCACACTGATAGGAAACTCTACATGTGTAACCAGTGTGGAAAAGGATTTGCTGCAAAGTCTTCATTTCTTAGACACAAACGAACCCACACAGGTGAGAGAGCCTATGTATGTAAGCAATGTGGGAAAGCATTCACTACACCAAGTTATTGTAAAATTCATGAAAGAAGTCATACTGGGGAGAAGCCATATGTGTGTGAGAAATGTGGAAAAGCATTCACTAGACAGATGTGTTATAAAATACATGAAAGAATTCACACTGGGGAGAAGCCCTATGTATGTAAGCAATGTGGTAAAGCATTCACTACACTGAGTAATCGCAAAATTCATGAAAGAAGTCACAATGGGGTGAGACCCTATGCATGTAAGCAGTGTGGAAAATCATTTGCTACACTGAGTTATTGTAAAACACATGAAAGAATTCACACTGGTGATAATCCGTATGTATGTGAGAAATGTGGAAAAGGATTCACTACACTGAATTATTGTAAAACACATGAAAGAATTCACACTGGTGAGAAACCCTATGTATGTAAACAATGTGGGAAAGGATTTGCTGATAAATCTGTATTTCACAGACATAAACAAATCCACACAGGTGGTAAAACCTATATATGTAAGCAGTGTGGGAAAGCATTTACTACACTGAGTTACTGTAAAATACATGAAAGAAATCACACTGGCGAGAAACTGTATGCATGTGAGGAATGTGGAAAAGCATTCACTACCCCAGGTTATCGTAAAATACATGAAAGAAGTCACATTGCTGAGAAACCATATACATGTGAGAAATGTGGAAAAGGATTTGTTGATAAGTCTATATTTTGTAGACATAAACGAACCCACACAGGTGAGAGAGCCTTTGTATGTAAGCAATGTGGGAAAGCATTTACTACAATGAGTAATTGTAAAAAACATGAAAGAAGTCACACTGGGGAGAAACCCTATGCCTGTAAACAATGTGGGAAAGCATTCACTTCACTGAGTTACTGTAAAATACATGAAAGAAATCACAGTGGTGAGAAACCGTATGTATGTGCGAAATGTGGAAAAGCATTCACTACACAGAGTTATTTTAAAATACATGAAAGGATTCACACTGGCGAGAAACCCTATGTATGTGAACAATGTGGAAAAGGATTTGCTGATATGTCTGTGTTTAATAGACATAAACGAACCCACACAGGCGAGAGAGCCTTTGTATGTAAGCAATGTGGAAAAGCATTCACTACGCCGAGTTCTTGTAAAATACATGAAAGAGGTCACTCTGGGGAAAGACCCTATGTATGTGGGCAGTGTGGAAAAGCATTTGCTGATAAGTCTGTATATTTTAGACATGAACGAGTCCACACAGGTGAGAAACCCTATGCCTGCAAGCACTGTGGGAAAGCTTTCACTACACTGAGTTATTGCCAAGTACATGAAAGAAATCACACTTGTAAGAAACTATATATGAGAAATGTGGAAAAGCCTTCACTACCCTGAATTATTATAAAATACATAAAATAAGTCTCACTTAGGAGAAACTGTAAGCAGTGTGGAAAAGAATTTGCTGATAAATCTGTATTTCATAGACATAAATGAATCCAAGCAGATGAGAAAGCCTATATATGTAAGCAATGTGGGAAAGCATTTACTATACTGAGTTAATGTAAAATACAAGAAAGAAGTCACACTGGGGAGAAACTAGTCGTATAAGCAATATGGGAAAGAATTCAGCTAAGAAAAGGTGTGAAAGTATTCACATTGGGCAGAAACACTTATGTATGTAAGAAAAGTGGGAAAAGATTGACTACACATTATTAAGTGTTCATTCTAAAGAGAGGCCTTATGTGTTCAGGCAATGAGGGCAGGGATTCAGGACACAGAGATGTTAGCAAGGCATAAAAGAACTCAAATTGGGGAGAAACCTTTTGTGCACAACGTAGGGAAAACTTCTACACACAAATATTGTAAAATAACTCACAGGTGAGTAACCCTATGCAAGTAAACTGTAGAAAAAGATTGGATAGTCATAGATCTCACTGTTTTGGAACTCCATGTGTATAAATAGTGTGGGGAAAATTTTCAATGAGCAGCTTTTATTAACTACATGAAAGATGTTGCACTGGGGAGAAGCCCTGTATATTTAAGCCTAATCTGAAAATCCTGTGAAAATTTCTCATATAGAGCCCTATATAATCTCATTCAAAATTTTGTTATCAATATCCCTTCATAAATTTTCCAGAAAATACACTCGCAGATGGAGATATCTTTGACTGTATCCCTTCTGAGTTCTTTAGTTAATCACTTGTAAATGTCTGAATGATGTATCCATAGTCTTTACAGTGAAAATTTTGACATAATATATTTTTGTGGAAGCCATTGTCTTTAAATTTAATATATACTATCTTATAATTAAACAAGGCAAATAGAAATGTATGTCTTACTTCCAAGTAGCCTGACTTGTTAGGTAGTTTTAATTTTGTTTTTACTATGTGGAGGTATACTCTACTAAAATATAACTTATTCATTGTTTTTTAGTTCATGGGATTTCCCACTTGCTTTGATTTAATTTTTTGGTGTAATTTTTGGTGTATCCTGTGTAAAGATATTTTTGAATTTGATTTTCTACATGTATACATATTTAGACATGTGAATATATATTTTTGAAAAGTCATTTGTTTTCACAATTTATACATTACCAAATGTTTCATTTTTTATGTCCTAACAAGATGTCTGCATATATCAAAACAGTTATGTCAATGCATAAAATCACCTGTTTTGTTTTTATGTTGTCAGTTACCTTTAGCATTTTACTTTTTATGCTTATATTGATATGACTTGTAATTTTGTATTTTTACAACCACTTTTAACAAAAAATAAACCAGACTGCAGTGAGTATATGACTGATATATCAGATGGACCATGGCTTTTGTTTTAAAAGGATATCATGAATTACAGTAATGTGTAAGTCAGTACCTACTAGAGAAACATTTAATGTGAGATTTACAAATACATTAGAATTTTTAAAATTTGCTTGCAATGCTGCTCACAGAATCAGGTGTGGAAGAATGCAAAAGGTTTGTCTATAAACTGGATTTCAAAAAAATCCAGTTGAAGGCTTAAGAGTCCATTGTAGTGTCCCATGCAAATCTGTCGGGAGACCAAATGTGCAAGAAGACTGAATGGTCTTATCTAGAGCTTAAAGAGATGTTGCTGCCGAGCTAGAGACTGAACAGGCTGTGCTGGAAGCCAGGAGATGACTTCCAAGGTAATGGTGGAGACTGGAACTCCTCATAGAGATAGAACAAAGTCTGACTTTCTCGTTGATTTTTTTATGTCATTCTGGCTGTAGTCCTCCCTCTAGTTGATCGATCTTCCAAACCCAGATCTTTGCAACGAAAATTTAGTTAGAAGTACACTACTCAAGTAACACAATTAACTATCACAACCCACCCATTGACAACTTTACAACCAGACACATTTCTTTAAATTACAGTTTCCAAATAGAGGAGCTTATAAATATACTGAATGCGTTATAACTGTCCTGTATACAAATGGAAATACGCTAATTCCTTCCCCACAATAAAGGGAAGTGTTCTTTGGGCTATGCTTTTTTTCTTTTTTTTGATACCGGGAATCAAAATCAGCCTTGTGCTTGGCAGGCAGGCACTTGTGCCACTGAGCTATTTCTCCAGCCTTCTTTGGGCTATGCTTAATGAAATAGTTCATAACTGGAATATTATAACATAGGCTGAGGAAGATTTAAACAGTATTAAGTCTCACTATTGTACTACAATAGCATATTAGGAAAGAAGTACTACAATTTTCCTCATTTCTGCAGCCGATCTTGAGGTCGTACTGTGTGTTTAGATCTAAGCTGTACTACCCGTTCTGTATTTCCTGGTCTTTGAGGAAGTACTTCAGCTATTCTTTCCTTGTTATTGTGCTGCATACCTTTATCACTAAGATTTCTGGACCATCGTATATTCTGGCAGAATTAGATTGTTAATAGCTTTCCCTTTAATAAGGGCACAGTAATACTAATAGGAACCCCAAGGCATCTCCTGCACACTGTTTATTTTTTTCTTCCTCCATTGTGAAGTAATAGTTTAATTCTCCCATGACGGTCTGGGTTAGTCACTCCTCTCAGCACTTTGATGCTCTTCTTAGCTTGTTTCCTCAGAGTCATAAGGAAATCAAAATGACCAAAGGAAGTCTTCACTTCCAGCTGAGTGACATCATGGTTATGTTTCCTGGTACAAGCATTTCCCTCTCTGGAACTAAGACTTCTTTCTAAGGCAGCAGAGCATAAGATCACAAGAACAGTGCAGAAATTTTGCTAGTAGAGCACTACATGTGTTGGGAGTGGTGCCACTCTTTAGCCCCTTCATTCCTGGGCAATAGATTCCTGGCTACAGGAAATATGGTATGACATAGTGAATGCTGACTCAAAACATACCCAGGCTGTTGAAGGACTTTGCACTGTCTGGTAAGCTGTTGCCACCTAACTTGTGTTGCAACTGTGTCTTGAAAACATCATTCCACATTTCTATCAACCCATCTGCTCCTGGATGGTGAGGAACATGGTAAGACCAGTGAATTCCATGAGCAAGAGCCCATTGCCTCACTTCTTTGGACATCCTATGTGTTCTTTGGTGTGAGATTCAGTGCTGTGTGGAATTCCATGAAAATTGGTGAGGCATATGAATCCATGGATGAGAAGTTTTGGCAGAAGCATCACATACAGGAAAGGCAAATCTACATCCACAGTAAATGTCTTTGCCAGTAAAGACAAAACACTCCTTTCCATGACGGAAGCTCTCCAAAATAATCCGCTTGCAAGCAGGTTGAGAGCTAATCAATCTAGCAAATGGTGCCATATTTAGGAATCAGTGTTTGCTGTTGCTGCTGGCATATTGGGCATTCGGCAGTGGCTGTAGGCAGGTCAGGCTTTGTGAATGGCAGTCCATGTTGCAGAGCATGCGTGTCTTCCATCTCTGCCAAAATAGCTACTGTTTCATGAGCCCATCGTTTAATGAATGGGATGATTTAAGAGAGAAGTTAACTACTGTGTGTAGAAGGATCATCTTGTTTATTAAAGCCTTCTAGGGCTGAGGTCACTTGGGTGAGAGTTTATCGGGGATACAAATGTTTTTACATGCTCTGCCCATTTAGATAGGCCTATCCACATACATCATCTCAAAATATTATTGTAAAGTATTTTCCAGTTATGTCCCTCCAACTTCCTGAACACCCAGCCAAACGGTTGACTACAGTACAGGTGTCAGTATACAGTCATATATCTGCACATTGTCCCTTCCTGGCAAAATATACTAACAGACACACTGCAAAAAGTTCTACCCACTGTGAATATTTCTCACCACTATCCGTAAGGGATGTCCTGGAATGGTATTGTAATGCCGAAGCTGCCAATTGGCAGGTGGTGCATACATACCATCGAGAACCATCTGTAAACTGACAATTCCTTTTTTTGTAACAACTGATCATATGATACGCCCCATGATGCTGTAGGTGCATGTTGGGAAAAAGAATGTAATTACGCAGGTTTAGAAGTGATGCGCATCTGAGGAGTTTCTCCATGTAACTTACTTGTGCCCTGATGACCTGTTTTCACTGGATTACATATATCCCCTTTTCATTTAATAATAAGAGAGCTGCCATGTACATTCCACATAGAGCTCAATAGATCAGATAATACTGAACTCATGATTGGCACCTCACATGCCAAGGTAACCTGGTGTCCCAGGATCAAGCACTTAATTTCCACTAAGGCCCAATAGCAGGCCAAAAGCTGTTTTTCAAAAGGAGAGTAATTTTTAAGGAAAAATGTTAAAAATTCATAAATTGATAAGGGATAGTAATTGTTCACAGATAATGGCAGTGTCTTGCTTCAAAATCCTAGAAGTTTCTCAGATTTCACCAAGGAGAGCCTTCCAGAGACTATAGACCACATCCCTACCTGACACTAGAAATATCATTCAATCTGCTAGATAGTATAACCCCAGTGGCAGAGCAGCCTGCACATCTGTCTGGGCCTGTTGCAGAGACCTTCCTTGTTCTGGGACCCATGCAAAACGTGTAGCTTTCTGAGTCAGAAATGGGATAGTGTTAAACACTTGAATGAAGAATGTGCTTTCTGCAATATGAAAAAAGCCAACTAGGCATTGTGCTTAGTTTTCGGTTGTACAGGAAGCCAGACAACTTTTCTTGTAAAAGGTCTGTCTCTATATGTCCCCCAAACCAATGGACTAATAAAATTTTCACTCCAGTAGAAGGACATGAATTTTTAGTGTGATACATTTCCTATCGTTTGGCTCTCAAAATTTTTACTGAAGATCCTGGAGTGGTTGCTACCTCCTGCTCACTTGGTCCAGTCAGCAAAATATTATCAATATATTGGACCAGTGTGATGCTTTATGGAAGAGAAAGGTAATCAAGATGCCTGAAAACTAAGCTGTGACACAGGGCTGGGGATTAATATAACCGTGAGGTAGGACAGTAAAATATCCTTATCAACTGAAAGCAAATTGTTGCTCATGAGGTTTATGGTAAGTTTGGAGTAGGAACACATATGCAATATCAATAGCTGCATATCTATTTTTTATTTTAAAAAATAAAAGCACAAAAACATATTAACAAACACAAATTAGCATAAGAAATAGTACAATCAAAACATTTACAGATAAGGTGACATGGACTCAACAATGGTTGTTGCTTTACCTATTGATATCTTCGAAGTGCATATACATGAACACAGATACAGACACGCAAAATTTGTCAATCATCTCAACAGAAAAAAAACCAAAGACAAAAAAAATAAAAAAAGAACAATAGTTGCTGCTTTGCATATTGATAGCTTCGAAGTGTGTGTTCAGGATAACACATACAGACATACAAGATTGATAGAATAACCCGTCATCAATTATTCCTTAGCATTAAGTGATATACAATAGTAGAACCATGTTAGCCCTCCTGCACATATGTAGATACATATATACTTATATACATTTTTGCCTCTTTCTTTTCTCCTTTCCCTCGTCCCATCTGTTCTTTGTTTTTGAATAGATTTCCTTCATGTCTCTTAGTTTATATTCCCACCCTCAGGTTCTTACACCAGTGATACAATACTTTGCCTGCACATGTACCGCTGATTTACTTCACTTATGAGTATGGACTCCAGTTTTGACCACTTGCCTACAAAGTCCCCAAAACTGTCTTTCTTTATAGCTGAATAATATTCCATTATATAAAAATGCCACAATTTTTTAATCCAGTCTTCTGTGGATGGACACTTGGGTTGCTTCCACATTTTAGCTATTACAAATTGTGCTGCTATAAACATGGGT
>PVLD010023579.1:0-27119 GCA_004027595.1 Dinomys branickii | reverse complement strand
CACTAATGCTGAAACTCTTGAAAGAAACTAAAAAGCAACTAGTACTTCTAAAATCATTCCTGGAAGTAAGTATTATCCTGATTCCAAAACCACAGAAGAACCCAATAAAGAAAGAAAACTGCAGACCAATATCCCTAATGAATAATGATGCAAAAAATCCTTAATTAGATACTGGCCAACATAATGCAAAAAAATAATCAAGAAGCCTATACATTATGACCATGTAGAATTAATAACAGGGCTGCAGGAATGGTTCAACATATGCAAATCATTAAATGTAATACACCATATTAACAGAAACAAAGACAAAAGTCATATAATATCTCAATAGATGCATAACAGGCATATGACAAAGTCCAACACCCATTCATGATAACCCTACAGAAAATTGGAATAGATGGTCTGTACCTCAATTTTATAAAAGCCATCTATGAGAAACCAACACCAAATATCATACTAAATGGTGAGAAACTGAAAACTTTCACTCTACATTGAGGAACAAGACAAGGATGTCCATTATGACTGCTCCTATTCAATACAGTTCTGGAAACATGAGCCAGAACGATTAGATGAGAGAAAAAACAAAAAGAATAAAGACAGGAAAGAAGCTAAGTTATCATTATTTGCAGATGCCATAACACTTATATATAGAAGATCCCAAAAACTCCACTGAAAAACTTGTAGATTTAATACCCAAATTCAGTAGTGTAGCAGAATACAAAGTCAACATTCATGAGTCAATAGCATTCCTGAATAAAAAAGCAACAAACTCACAGAGGGAGAAAATAGGGAAAGCACACGTTTTACAATAACATCCAAAAAACAAAGTATTTAGGAAGCAATCAAACGAAGGATGTAAAAGATCTATAAAATGAAAATTACAATACCCTACACAAAGGAGATTGAAGAGTATATCAGAAAATGGAAATATAGCACTTCTTCCTGGATAGGAAGAACAAATATACTGAAAATAGCCATACTTCCAAAACTGTTATACAGATTTAATGCAATTCCAATGAAAATATCATAAACATACCTCACAGATCTAGAGAAAACATTCCTAAAATTCATCTGAAACTAGAACACAGTCAGCCACCTTATCTCTGACAAAGGAACCAAGAATGTTCACTGGAAGAAAGATGGTCTCTTTGATAAATGTTGCTGGAAAAAAACTGGTTCTCCAAATGCTGAAGACTAAAACTATACCCATGTCTAGCACCATGCACTAAACTAAAGTCAAAACGGATTAAAGACCTAAATATTAAAATAGAAAAACTAAATTTACCAGAAGGAAAAGTAGGCAAAACTCTCGAAGACATAGGTGTAGGCAGAGACTTAACTAAACCCAGACTGCAAGGGAAATATTACAAAGAATCAACAAATGGGATCTCAATTTATTTAAAAGCAATTGCACAACAAAATAAATTGCCAACAGAGTAAAGAGAGAACCCACAGAATGATAAAAAATTATAGTCAGCTGTTCCAAAGACAAAGTACTTGTATCTAGACTATATAAATAATTTTTAAAAATTGTACCCCCAAGTTCAGAGACCAGGTCCAAAAATGGGCATCAGATATGAGCACACATTTCTCAGTAGAAGAAATACAAATAGCAAATAAGTACAGGAATAAATGATCAACCTCATTAGTCATTCAAGAGATGTAAATTAAAACAACACTGAGATTCCATCTCACTCCAGAAAGAATGGCTATCATCAAGAAATCAAGCAATAACAAATGCTGCAGTGGCTGTGAGGAAAAAGAAAACTTTTTCCACTGCTGGTGGGAATGTAGACAGGTGCAACCACTGTGGAAATCAGTGTCGAGATTCCTTGAGAAACTAAAATTAGAGGTCCCATTTGAACCAGCTATTCCCTTATGGGTATCTTCCCGAAAGAATTAAAAACATCATACCACACTGATATATGTACACCCAGTTTTATAGTAGCACAAATTGTAATAGCTAAATCTTGGAAACAACCTAGATGCCCACCAACAGAGGGATAGATAAAAAAGATGTTTTTATTTGTATATAATGAAGTACTACTCAGCCATAAAGAAGGACAAACTGGAGACTTTTATAGGTAAATTGGTGCAACTCAATTGGTGCAACTGAATACCATACTTGTAAGCGAAATAAATCTGACCCATATATGTAAACATCATATTGTCTCACTAGTGTGAGACATTGAACAAAAAATAGGATCTGAAACTTACAACAGATATTGTGAGCTGGGATAAAAACTGCAAAAGATAAGAGAAACTGATGGGTGAAAGGGGAAAGGAAGAAAGGGAAAAAGAAACAAAAATATATGTAGGGCTGGGAATATAGCTCAGTGGAATAAGAGCCTGCCTGACAAGTGCAAGTTCCTGAGTTCAATCCCTGGTACCACAAAATATCTATATATCTATATATCTATATATCTCTCTCTCTATATATATATATATATGTATATATATATGTGTGTGTATATATATGTATATATACACAAGACAGTTACAAAAGATTTACACCTAGCATCTCTTAGTTTCTTGAAAAGAATATTTTGTGTTAGTATTTTTAGACAAGATATCCTGCCTATATTTTATACTGATTAACTAATACAAAGACAATAATACACAATGTATCAACTATTGTAACTATCCTAATAACCTGTTTCAAAACTTGGTTTCATTATGTATTTCCTCTGTAAAAGTAAAAAAAATAGTACTGTGCTTCATTCTCAGAGAACTGGTTGCTGGGAAAATAACACTGCATCCTCTCCTCCCAAATTAAGGGAAGTGGTTAGGTACTGAACCAGAGGCAGGAGCCTATATAGGTAGCCATACCTAGAGCACATCACTGAAAAGCCAACAGAAACTAATGAGATCTCCATACTAGTAACAAACTCTTGCCACAATAAAGACCCACAGACCTTAGCAAAAATATAGACATACATAAAACAACAACAGAAACATGAGAATAGAATGCCTTCAAAAATTTCCAGTTCTCCTAAAGATGATCCCTGGGACACGAAAGAGAAAAAACTCAAAAGAAACACATCTGAATCATTTGAAATAATAGGAGGCTATTAAAGACAGATCAATATGGTAAATGGTAAGCTCAAAGAAATAACTAAACAGATCTCAGACATAACGAAAAACACCGCGAAGTTTACAGAAGCCACTAATAAAAATCTACCTTAGCGAAACACAACATTAACAAACATGAATGAACAGCTTATCAAATAATAAGAGAACATGAAAAGGCATCAAACATAAACCCAGGAGATTAAAAGTTCTATAGAATCAATGGGCAGTAGAGATGACCAATACAGGGAGGAGTGTCAGTTAGAAGGTAAGGGTGATGTTAGTGACTGATTACTTACAGATACCTTGAAAACAACAAGAGAACTTGAAAAATGAATCCAACCTCTGATAAATGATGCAAAACCAGATAGACTAATACGAACCAGTGAAAAATCAAAAGATAACAAAAATTACATAAAATAACTTTTTTCAGACATAATAGATGAAACCTTTGAAATATTGAGAAAGAATTAAATACTCAGATAAGGGAGGCATATAGAATCTCACATAGCTATGACCAGGAAAGTATCTCTGTAGAAGATATCATAGTAAAAATCCTGCAAGTCCAATACAAGGATAGAATATTAAAAGCTCTTAGAGAAAAGCAACACATCACTTATAAAGGCAAAGTCTTTAAATTTAAATCATACTTTTTAGCACAAAACTTAAATGTCAGAGGAGCTTGAAATAAAGTGTTGCAAACTGTAAAAGAAAACAACTTCAATCTTTCATCACAAAATGGAAAGATATTCCCTTTTCCTAGATAGGCAAAACTAGTATTGTCAAATGATCATAATTCTAGAACTGGTATATAGGTTTAAAGTAATCCTGACAAAAATACAAACTATTCCTCATAGAACCAAAGAAAACAATCTTAAAATTCATGTAGAACCAAAAGACTCAGAATAGCATAAGAAATAATGGGCAACAAAACAACGCCAGGAGGCACCTGGACTTCAAATCATCCTATAAAGCTACAGAGATTAAAAAAGCAGCATAGTATTCGTACAAAAACAGATATATGGGACAGTGGAACAGAATAGAGGATATAGAGCTTCAAGCACCTTCAGTCCGATCTCTGACAAAGGGGCCAAAATATATGCTGGAGGAAAGATAGCCTCTTTTACAAATGGTGCTGGAAAAACTAATCCACATGTACAATATTAAACCTAGGTCTATAGAACTCAGTATATCCTAAAGTAAAACAGCAACAGGTCAAAGATCTAAATACCGAAACAGATGCACTGAATGTGGGGGAAGATAAAATAGGTAAAATTCTTAAAGGCCTGTATAAACTTTATGAATAGAATCACAAATACATAAGAAATTTGTACCAAGAACAAATAAATGGAATCACATCAAGCTAAAAGGCTTAAGTACAGAAACAGAAACAAAACACAGTGTGAAGAGATAACCACAGAATGGGAAAAATATTTCATGACCATTCCTCAGAAAAAAGACTAATACCTAGACTATATAAAGAACTCAAAATCTAGAATTATTAACAACTACTTCAGAAACATATAAGCCAAAAATCAGATCACTCAGAAGAAATGGAGAGACTCCTAGACATATACAAATTATCGAAACTCAACCAAGAATTAATCTAGAACAATCCAATAACAAAATGAAACTAAAGAAGGGGAAAAAAAGACCAGCTATGGAAAGCCCAGGATTCACAGCCAAATTCTACACAACTTCAAAGAAGATCTAACACTAATGCTCCTGTAATTCTTAAATGAAATCGAGAGGGATGGAATACTTTCAAAACTACTCTAAGAAGCTAACATTATCCTCCTTAAAAAAAAAATCAGACGAGGATCCAGTCAAAGAACAGCTACAACCCAATCTCTCTAGTGAACACAGAAGCAAAATATCCTTTAAAAGATACTGGCAAACAGTATCAATAAAGAATGAACAAATTGTATATATTGTATCCCCAGAATACATTGTATCCCCAGAATAAATTGTATCCCCAGAATACAATAAATCATGAAAAAGGTAATGCAACAGAACTAAGTAGGCTTTCACCTACAAATGTAAAGGTAGTTCAACATAAATAGGTAACTTTAATTTGGTAAGTGAACAGAATCAAAGACAAAAATCAAAAGTTCTACTCAATAGATGCAAAAATTCTTTGACAAAACTCAGTGTCCATTCATAATTTTAAAAACCCTGAAGAAAGCAGGTATAGAAGGACCTTATCTCAATCTGATATAAGCCATTTATGACTAAGCTGCTGGCAACATCAAACTGAATTGGGAAAAACTGGAAACCTTCCCACAAAAATTAAGAATGAGGCAAGGATGTCCATTATACCACCACTCCTGTTCAATATAGTCCTCAAAATACTACCCAGAGCAAACAGGCAAGAGAAAAAAATAAAATGGATGAAAACTGAATCAAACAACTGGTAGATGATACAAAAAGAAATAGACTAATAGGAACCAGAGAAAAATCAGAAGATAAAAATGTCATAAAATACCTTTTTGAAAATACCTTTTTACATTCATCATAAAAGGATTAATTAAAAATATCATTATTTGCAGATGACAAAAAACACCACTAAGAAACACCACTAAAAGACTCCAAGAACTAATAACCAAATTCAGCAATGTTACAAGATACAAAACACATACACACACCCACATGCATACACACCGACAGCATCCCTATACACTAATAATGGACTCACTGATAAATTAGATAACACCATTCAAAAAACATTGAGATAAATTAAAAACATAGTTATTAACCTGAGACTCTTAAAGACATTTTGAAAAAAAATTATATCATTCTGAAAAAACTAGGAATAGGGCCAGGGATGTAGCTCAGCAGCACAAGCACCCGCCTCGCAAGCACGAGGTCCTGAATTCAATTCCTAGTACAAAGAATAAAGGAGAGAGGTATACATTTAATAAAATAGGGAGGACATTATAAAGGAAAAGATATTTGTTCTTAGATAGGCAGAGCCAATATAATCAAACTGGCTAAATTTCTAAAACTGCCAATATATCTTTATCTTTATCTATCTATCTATTTATCTATCTTATCTATCTATCTCTATCTCTATCCCTCCTTTATCCCCCCTCTGGATCTCTATCCTACAAATATATCAGTTGCATTTTTCACACATCTAGGGAAAACAATCCTAAAATTTATAAGGAAATAGAAAAGACCCAAAACAGCAAACACATTCTTGGACAACAAAAGCAAAGCAGAATTGTACAAAAACTTTAAGGCTTTTATATCACCAATACTTGTCAAACACTTCAGTGAAGTTGGAAGAATAGAGTGCTCCTAAATTCATTTATGGAAGCCACTATCACCCTGACCCATTAACCAGATAAAGATCCAACTGAAAAAGAATACTATAGGCCAGTTTTCTTAATGAACAGAGATGCAAAAATCTTCAGCAATATATTTGCAAACAGAATGCAGAGTATTATCAAAATATCATAAGTTATGACTGAGTAGATTTCATCCCAGAGATCAAAGGATGGTTTAACATATGCAAGTCAATAATTGTAATACATCACATAAACAGAAGGAAGGTAAAAAACCCTATGATCATATCAGTATATTCACAAAGGGCTTGCAACAAAATTCAACAGCCCTCCATGATGAAAAACACTGAAGAATACAGGAATAGAAGGACCAAACTTGAAAATGATAAAAGTTGTATATGGCAGACCAATTGCCATCATCATACTAAGAAATTCCTGAAAGTTCTCCCTCTAAAATCAAGACCAAGACAAGGATGTCCAATATCACCTCCTATATTAAACATAGTACTTGAAACAACAGCCAGAGCAATCGGGCAAGAAAAATAAATAAAAGAGATATGAATAGGAAAAATAGAACTCAAATTATCATTATTTGCAGATGAACTGATCTTCTACATAGAAGACCAAAGAACTGCACTAAACGTATCTTAGAACTTTTTTATTTTAAAAATAAAAGAATGAAAACATACTAACAAACATCCACTTACAAAATAGCAGAACAATACAAGCAATACTGACTTACAGACAATGTGCCAGGAAATTAACAATGGTTGTTGTATTACATATTGATATCTTCGAAGTGGTTACTCAGGAAAACAAATATAGACATGCAAGATAATTAATGCAAATAATTAATCATTCACTGTTCCTTTCAATAAAGTGATACAAGTCAGTAGTACAACCATGTTAGCTATTCTGTACATACATGTATACATAATTTTCCCCTTCTTTCTTTTCTCTTTTCCCTGATCCCAGTTGCTCTTTACTTTTGAGAAGTTTCCTTTCATTTCACAATGCCTACCATATCTCCTAATTTTTTATTCACTCTTTCAGGTTCTTATATTAGGTAGACAATATGTTACTTCCATATGCAGATCTGATTTATTGCACTTAAGTGTATGGTCTCTAGTTGTGACCATTTACCTATAAAAGCCGTGAGTTTGCATTTCTTTATAGCTAAGTAATATTCCATTATATTTAAAAATGCCACTTTTTTATCCATTCCTCAGTGGATGGACATTTGGGTTGCTTCTACAATTTAGCTATTACAAATTGAGCTGCTATAAACATGGGTGCACATGTATCACTGTGATATGATGTTTTCAGATCTTCTGGGAAAATACCCAGAAGGGGAAAAGCTGGTTGAATGGGACCTCTAGACCTAGTTTGACAGCTCTTAGAATTAATAACAAAGTTCAACTGTGTAGCAGGAAAGAAGATCAACAGACACAAATCATTACCATTTGTGTTCACCAATAATGAATGGGATTGAAAAGTAATATAATATTATCATTCACAGTGGCTTCAGGAAAAATGAAATACCTAGGAGTGAACCTAACCAAGAAAGTGAATGACCTCTACAAAGAATACTGCAGCACTCTGAAAAAAGGGATTGAAAATGACATCAGAAATTGGAAAGATGTCCCCTGTTCCTAGATAAGCAGAATTAATAATGTCAAAATGGCCATACTTCCAAATCTGTTATGCTTATTCAATGCAGTCCCAACGAAAATACAAACAGCATACTTTACAGATGTAGAAAAAAAGTACTAAAACCGTATATAAAACCAGAAGAGACCCACAACAGCAAATGCAATTTTGGGCAATAAGAGCCAAGCTGGAGGCATGACAACACCTAATTTCAAGCCATACTACAAAGCAAGAGTGATACAAACAGGCACTGGAACAAAAACAGAGATGTAGATCCATGGAACAGAACAGGGGATACAGAAAGCTCCCCAGACACATTCAGCTACGTGATCTTTGACAAAGGGGTCAAAAGCATATATTGGAGAAAAGACATCCTATTCAACAAATGGTGCCTGGAAAACTGGTTATATGTGTGCAGAAGGTTGAAATTGGACCCGTAACTCTCACTATATACTAAATTGACATCAAAATTGATCGAAGAAATAAATGTTAAAACAGAAACATGAAATCTACTAGAAGATAAAATCTGTAAAACAGTTGAACACATAGATATAGGAAAAGATTTTCTAAACAGTACCTCAATTGCACAAGAAATATAAACAAGAATCAACAAATTGGATCAGGGTAAAAACTTCTGTAAAGCAAAGGAATCCATCAGTAGAATGAAAAGACAACCTACAGATCGGGAAAAATACTTTCATCAGCTACTCCTCAGAGAGAGGATTAATATCTAGAATGTACAAATTACTGAAAAAAGTGAAGCCATCAAAATTTAAAGACCCAGTTAAGAAATAGGCAACAGAAATGAACAGATACTTCACTGAGGAAGAAATATAAGTGGTCAACAAATATATGAAAACATGCTCAACATATCTGGGCATTAGAGAAATGTAAATAAAAAAAAGCTAAATTTCATCTTACTTGAGAAAGAATGGCAAGCATTAAGAAATTAGAGAAGAGCAAATGATGGCAAGACTGTGTTGAAAAAGAAATCCTCCTTCATTGTTCGGGGGAAGATTCATTAGTTCAACCATTACAGACATTAATATAAATTAGAACAGAGATTTTTCAAAGAACTGAAATTAGAAATTCCATGTGACCCACTGCTAGATATTTTCCCCAAACAGCTTAACCACTTACAAGTCCAATTATCTAAATATAGTATGACCAAAAATTACATATTTTTCTTTAGTATTTATAAGACAATATAATAGGAAATATAAAAATGACAATTTCATCAAATTGATTTAATTATTTTTCTGTGTATGGTATATCTTAAAACATTGAATACACAATCTAATGTTACAATCTGGACAGTGGTATCTTGTCTCCAACTTTTTTGCATCATTGTCTTTTTTTGAACAACATACTTTACACTGTTGTGTTAGCCTTTCCTTTTTTACTGTGAGGGGAATAATTTCAATAAAATGTCTACTAACTAAACATAAATGTGAAGATGTTGATGATAGATGTTCTGGTTGCCATTTAGCTTCATCATAGTTTTCAATTATTTGGTCTATTAGACCTAATGTAAATTGTAAATGACTTTTTAAACTCCCTTGTTTTGAATAAATAACAAATGAGTTCCATATTGTCTGGTCCAGAAGGTGCATAGATATTTTATAATAATATTTTTCCTTGCTTTATGATTGCAGGATAGCTTGTTAGATGTTGGTCAACTCTGTGTACACCACCCATAGAATCATAGTCAATGACCACTACTGTATTTAGTTTTGTTTCTTTTTTAAAGTTCTATCACTCCTATATTATGAATAGTTGACAATAAGTGAACAGCTTCTTTTGTCTTTCCTTTTTATAATACAGACTTTTCCTCTCTGATGTGCTAACATTTACAAATTTTTCAGTTTTTCTTTTGTAGATCTTTTGGCACTTCTTTCCTATTCAGTCTCAGTGTCCCAAACCGGTCTATTTTGTGTTGTAAAAGAACATCACTGACATCTGCAGTAGTACATACATACATGTACATACAATAAGAGTTTTTATAGATTGTAGCAGAAAATGATAGGTTAGTTTTTACAATTAACCACAAATTACTTAATGAAAATAACTAGCCCTTATTATTTATCTAGGTCGCTAGAATCAGACACTAAAGGCAAATGCAATGTTCTAAAAAAAAGTATGTAAATATAGTCCACATAAAACAAATGTACAAGTGTATCTCATACAAAGAAGAATCAACTGGTGGGAATGACCCCTGCCTGAGCAACTAAAGAGAGTCAGTATGTAAACAAATGTGCTGCCTTAGTGACACTTTGGGTACACTGTTAAGTGATTAAAACATCATACTGCACTGGTACATGCATACCAGTGTTTGTACCAGCAAAACTCACAATAGCTAAATCTTGTAAACAGCCTGTATACTCATCAACATATGACTGAATAAAGAAAATGTGGTGTCTATATGTAATGGAATGCTACTAGGATATAAAGCATGACAAATTTGAGATACTTGTAGGAAAATGGATGCACCTGAGAAAGATAATGTCCAGTGAACTAAACCAACACAAAAGCTTAAATACTGTATGGTATCTCTCACTTAACTGAGGAACAGTAGAAAGAGAGTAATAAAGGATGGATAGAAGGAAACAAGGAAATGCATCTCCTATAATAGCAAAGTAGTACAAGGGGAAAACCACAAAGGTGAGAAAGGGAAGAAGGGGAAATAAGTATAATAAAGATATTCCATGTACAGGAACCCAATCACATGAATTAATGCGAACATGTGCCAAAACACGAGCTAATATTAACAATATCAACCAGAATGAAAAATGAAATAGGGGAACTGAAGGGGGCTTGGAATTGGACTAAAAATGAGAAATAAACTGTGGTATGTTACATGTGTAACCGCTTCCCAAGATGAGTGTAAACCGCATAAAATGCAAACATGTGCTACTCAAATTAAAAATTGAAAGGAAAGCAAAGCAAGTGGCATTTATACTAATAGCTACATGATTAAAACAGCATGATGTTGGCAGAAAACCTGAAATGTGGATCAAGGAACAGAATAGTTCAAGAATCAGAAACAACTCCAGCCACACACAGTTTTTTGACATTTGACAAATGTGCTAAAAACTTATACTGGAGGAAAAATACCTTCTTTAACAAATGGAGCTGACTAATTGAGTCTAGACTAATCTCACCATGTACTAAACTGAAATCAAGATCAGTCAAAGATCTAAAAGTTTTATTAAAACAGAAACAATCTGCTCTAAAATAACATAGGTAAAACTCTTGAAGCCATGGGCATAGGTAAGAAGGTTCTGAACAGAACCCCAATGGCAAAAGAAATAATCCTGACAATCAACAAGCAGGGTCATATCAAAATAAAAGCTTCTGCACAGCAACAGAAACAACAAAGTGAGCAGACAACCACAGAATGGGAAAAAAATTGCTAGATACTCCTTGGACAGACAAATAATATATAGAATATATAAAGAACTCAAGACTTGTGCCTTGACCTCCTGGAGGTCAAAGACATAGGCAGTCTGTGATTGCTGTTGGTGCAGCACATGCCTGGCTCCTATGCGCATCCTGAACTGACTGGAGATGTAAAATCAGGAGGGCCACAACTCCCTGACAGCACGTTTCCCAGCTGAATACTGCCCAGAGAAGAAGGTAATTCCCATCTATTTTCTGGGGGCAGAGCATGTGACTCATGACCTTGCTTCCATTACATTCTGAATCTCTGCCTTCCATGCACCTGGTATAGACAGGAGATCCTCACTCAGAAGGCCCGCAAACTGCTCTAACCTGGGTTCTCATGTGGACCCTCCCTGCATGTGCCCAGGGTTCAGTAAGGTACTGGAGTGGGTGCTCTATGAGCTGCTGACAGTGTGGTTCGGGTCTGGGCTTCACTTGTGCCCTGATCCGCTGGAGGTCACAGACATAGCCAGTCTGTGATCGCTACTGGTGCAGGCCACATCTGGATCGTACGTACATCCTGAACTGACTGGAAACAGAATCAGGTGGTCTACAAACTGTTGACCCTGCAGTTCATGTCTGGGTTTTGCCTGTACCCTGACATGCCTGGGTCACAGGACCACTGGTCTGGGATTGCACCACCAGAGCAACCAGATTCTAGGTCATAAATGTGCCCTGAACTATGAAGGGTCGCTGGGTCAGACAGTCTGCGATCAACTGACATCACAGTTCGTGTCTGAGAAATGGGAAAACTAGGTACACTTCAGCACCTATCAGAAGACCCCAGACTAAACAACACATCTCAATGGACACTGAGGGGCAGGCCTGACCAGCAGTAAAACTAAAGACAGGAGCAACCTTTGTTGAACTGCCAAAGAGGGAGACTGAGTGTTCTGCCTCTGGCATCAAACATGACAAGGCAAAGGACTAAAATGTAATCTCAGAACTCCGCCCCACTAAAAACAAGTCCAGGAGACATTGACATAGAAGAATTTGGTAAATACACAACTGAAATTGCTGAAATGATTGCCATGGAATTAAGAAACAACTCCATCAGGCCACACAAGAGATCAGATCAGAACTAATCTCTCAGCCAAAAAATGAAATGACAATAATAATGAAAGAAATACTCTGCACATCTAGAGAAGAAACAGAAAAAAAAAAAGATGAACATAGGCAATGGATGGAAATGTTACATGAGCAATATAGGAATGAATTAGAATGCGTGAAACAGATTCAAAGACATTTCCAGTAAATCAAAACTTCCATTGAAAGCTTGCAAAACAGCTTCAATGAAGCTGAAGATAGAATTTCAGAACCTGAAGATAGCATGGCAGCCAGTGATCATGAAAGGAAGGATCTCTTAAAATCAACAAGGATCCAAGAAAAATCAACAGCTGCAAGACAAGGCAAAGAGAAATAATGTCAGACTAATAGGAGTCAACCAAACAGCAGGAGGTGACATAAATGACATAAAAAGAATATTTGCAGAAATAATAGCAGAAAATTTCCCAAGCATGAAAACAGAAACTGAAATACACTTAATGAGGCATATAGAGCTCCTAATAGTCATAAGCATAATAAAACTAAACCCAGACATATAATAATCAAGATCCCAGATCTCTAGCAAAAGAACACAATATTAAAGCTGCTAGAGAAAAGAAACATCACCTATAAAGGAAAGCCCATCAGAATGACAGCAGAATTCTCAACACAAACCATCTCATCGAGAAGAGCTTGGAATGAAGTATTAGAGGTCCTAAGAAAAAACAGCTTCCAACCAAGATTGATGTATCCTGCCAAATTATCCCTCAAGTTGGACAGAGCAATAAAGTATTTCCATGACAAAGAACTATATGAGTGCCAAACCATACTTACAAAAAGTACTAAAAGACATTCTAGACAGAGAATAAAATGAACGCAATTTCAAGAATAGCAATAGAAAGGAACTCTCAAGAAGAGCAAACAATTAAACAAGTAGAAAAAGTAAGAAACCAACAGTAAGCAAATACCATGACATTATAATCCAACACATAGCTACTATAACCATAAATGTAAATGGCCTCAGTTCATCAGTCAAAAGAAACAGACTGGCAGAATGGATTAAGAACCAAAAGCCAACGATATGCTGTATAGATAAACACATTTTACTGAAAAGGAAATTCATAGACTGAAATTCAAAGAATGGAAAACAATCCTCCATGCAACAGGAACCAAGAAAAAAGCAGGAGTAGCTACTATGTTTGCAGACAATGTAAATTTCAAGCCAAGAACAATCAAAAGAGATAAAGAAGGTCACTACATACTTGGTATGGGAAAACTGCAAGAGGATCAGATAACAATCATGAACATGTATGCACCAAATATTGGAGGACCAAACTACATAAGACAAATCTTAACAGAAATGAAAACGCATATAATTAATAACAATATTGTGATAGGGGACCTCAACACCCCGTTGACACAAAGAGATAGCTCAATTGGATAAAAAATCAGCAAAGAAATAACAGATCTGAACCAAAACTGCCAACAAATGGACTTAGTAGATGTACACAGAGTGTTCCACTCCACAACATCAGAATACACATTTTTCTCAGCTTTACATCGCACTTTCTGTAAAATAGACCACACTGTAGCCCATAGACCATACTACCTAAATGCAAAAGAAATTATCCTATGCATGTCATCTGATCACAGTGCAATCAAATAGGAAATTAATGACAAAAGGAACTCCAAAAACTCCATAAATACTCATAAATTAAACAACAACCTGCTGAACAACCAATAGATCACAGAAGAAATTAAAGAAAAAATTAAAAAAATACCTACAAACAAATGAAAATGTAGATACAACTTACCGGAATCTGTGGGATGCAATGAAACAGTTCTCACAGGGAAATTGACAGTAGTGAATTCACACATAAGGAAAACAGAAAGAGAAAAAGTAGCCTAATGCTGCACTTCAGACTTTTAGAAAAAGAAGCAAAAGTCAAGCCGAAAGCCCAAAACAGGTAGGAGATTATAAAGATCAGGGCCAAAATTAATGCAATTGAGATGAAGAAATCCCTACAAAAATATCAATGAATCAAAGAGTCGGTTCTCTGAAAGAATAAATAAAATTAATAAACCCCTAGATAAACTTATCAAAAAAAATGAAAGAACTCAAATTCATGCAATGAGGAATGAAAAGGATGACATTACTACAGATTCTACAGAAATTCAGAAGATCATAAGTACCTACTTTGAAAATCTTTACTCCCGTATGATAGAAAACTCAGAAGAAATGGACAGATTCCTAGAAATTTACAAATTACCAAAGTTGAATCAGGAAGATACAAAAATCCTGAACAACCCAGTATCAATTAATGAGATTAAAATCTTATGGACAAAGAAAAGCCAGGCCCTGATGGATTCACAGCAGAATTTTACAAGAAATTCAGAGAAGACATACTACCAACCCTCCTCAAACTCTTCAATGAATTTGAAAAGGTAGCAGTTCTCCCTAAATCATTTCTGGAGGCAAGTATTATACCGATGCCCAAACCGGAGAAAGACCCAACCAAGAAAGACAACCACAGACCAATCATCCTAATGAATATAAATGCAAAGATACTCAATAAAATACTAGCAAACAGAATGCAGCACATCATCAAGATAATCACACACCACAACCAAGTCGTATTCATTCCTGGAATACAGGATGGTTCAATATTCTCAAATCAATTAATGTTATATACCATATCAACAGGGCCAAAAACAAAAACCATATGATCATCTCAATAGATGCAGAAAACGCTTTCGACAAAGTCCAACATGCATTCGTGATAAAAACTATACAGAAAATAGGAATATGTGTTCTTTACCTCAACCTGATCAAAGCCATGTATGAAAAACCAACAACCCTTTCGACAAAGTCCAACATGCATTCATGATAAAAACTATACAGAAAATAGGAATATGTGTTCTTTACCTCAACCTGATCAAAGCCATTTATGAAAAACCAACAGCCAACATCATACTAAATGGAAAAAAACTGAAAGGTTTTACTTTAAAATCAGGCACCACACAAGGATATCCATGGTCACCACTCCTGTTCAACATCACTCTGGAGGCACTAGCCAGAGCAATTATGCAAGCGAGAAATAAAAGGAATATGGACAGGAATGGAAGAAGTAAAACTATCACTATTTGCAGATGACATGATACTTTACATAGAATACCCCAAAAACTCCACAAGAAGACTCCTTGAATTAATCAGCAAATTCAGCAGTGTAGCTGGATACAAAGTCAACACCCCAAAATCAATAGCATTCCTATACACAAACTGCAATATTTAGGAATCAATCTAACAGAAGAAGTAAAAGATCCATTCAGTTAAAACTACAGTACTCTGAAAAGAGAGATCAAACAGGATTTCAACAAATAGAAAAATATTCCTTGCTTATGGATAGGAAGAACCAACATTGTGAAAATGGCTGTACCACCAAAATTGTTGTACAGATTCAATGCAATTCCCATTAAACTACCATACGATATGTCTTGGCCACTTTTTTCTCGTTGATGAGAAAAAATACCCAACACCCAAAATGAAAGAAGGAAAGGTTTATTTAGCTTACAGTTTTTGGAGTTTTCAGTCCACATTTGGCTGGTTCTGAGGCAGAGTGGCACAGGGCAGAGGGCAACAGTTCATGACAGCAGTACACAGCAAAAACAGCAAGAGCAAAAGGGAGGAATAGCAGGAGGAATGGCACCAGCAGCCTCTTTCTCTCCCTTACATATAGAAGCTATCTGCCCTAGGGTGGGTAAAGCTCTCCCATCCATAATCCCAGCGAACTATCTGCCCTAGGGCTGGTATAGCTCTCACACCCACAATCCCAGCATTGGATCATGGATCAGTCATGAACTCTAAAAGCCACCCCATAACCACATGAGGATTTGGAGGGACATGTAGATATAAACCATAACACCATACCTCACAGATCTAGAGAAAACATTGCTTAAATTCATCTTGAACCAGGAGAGACCCAGAATAGCAAAAGCAATCCTGGGCAATAAGGACAAGTCAGGTGAAATTACATTCCCTGAGTTGAAATTATACTATAAAGCTACTGTAATAAAATCAACATGATACTGGCTAAAAAGTAGACCAGAAGATCAATGGAATGGCCTGAAAGACACAGACACAACTGCAAACACACTCAACCAAGCCACCTAACCTTTGATAAAAGGGGCCCAACAAATTCACTGGAGGAATGATAGCCTCTTTAATAAATAGTGCTGGAGAAACTGGCTTGCCACCTGCCCAAGACTGAAAATAGACCCCAGGCTATCACCATGCACCAAACTCAAGTCAAAATGGATCACAGATCTCAATATTAAAACAGAAATACTAAATCTACTGGAAGAGAAATTAGGTAAAAATCTTGAAGACATATGGGTAGGCAGAGAGTTCATGAACAAAAACCAAATTGCCTGTGAAATACTTCAAAGAATCAAAAACTAGGATCTCATCCTGCTGAAAAGTTTCTGCACATCTAACGAAATCATGAGCAGGGTAAAAAGAAAACCCACAAATTGGGAAAAAAATTTAGCTGACTCTCCCTTAGACGAAGGTCTTCTATCTAGAACATATAAAGAATTAAAAAGCATCAGCCCCTTCAAATTCAAAGACCCAATCCAAAAATGGGCAGCTAAGATGAATATACACTTCTCAGATAAGGAAACAAATGGTAAATAAATACATGAAAAAGTGTTCAACATCATTATTCATTCGAGACATGCCAATTAAAACAACACTGAGATTTCACCTCACCACATTAAGAATGGCTAGCATTAAGAAATCAACCAATTTCAAATGCTGGCAAAGCTGTCGAGAAATAGGAACTCTTCTCCACTGCTGGTGGAAATGCAGACCGGTGAAACCATTGTGGAAATTCAGTTTGGAGATTCCTCAGCCAACTAGGTCTAGAGGTCCTATTCAACCAAGCTATTCCCCTTCTGGGTATTTTCCCAGACAATCTGAAAACATCGTATCACAGTGATATATGTGCATCCATGTTTATAGCAGTGCAATTTGTAAGTGCTAAAGTGTGGAAACAACCCGAATGTCCATCCACTGAGGAATGGATTAAAAAAAACTTGTAGTACTTTTATGTAATGGAATATTACTCTGCTATGAGGAAAGATAAAATCAAGGTTTTCACAGATAAATGGTCACAATTATAGATGGGATGTCTGTCTGTTAATATGAAATAAATCAGACCTGCATGTGTAAGCCACATATTGTCTCACTAGTGTAAAAACGTGAAAGAGTGAATAAAACCTAGGAGTTATGATAGACATTGTGAAATGAAAGGACAATGCTCAAAAGTAAAGGGCAACTGGGGTGTGGGAAAGCAGAAGGGGAAGAAGGGGAAATTACACATGTATGTATATGCAGGATAGCTAACAGTTGTACTACTGTCTTCTATTGTTTTACTCAAAGGAACAGTTAATGATTTCTTTGATCAATACTGCATATCTCTATTTACTTTCCTGAGAAACCATTTTGAAGACATCAATAGTAATACAACAACCATTGTTATTTTCCTACCAATTTTGTGTAATTCTGTACTGTTTGTATTGTTCTTATGCTATTTTATAAATGGATGTCTGTTAATGTTTTCCTTCTTTTATTTTTAAAATAAATAAAACATAAAAAAAATAAAAAGAGAACTCAAAAAAATTTAGACTCCCAAAACGAAATACTCAGCCAAAAAAATGTGCAACTGAAATGAATGCATACTCCTTTCAAGAAGTACAAAAGCCCAATAAATACACAAATAAATGTTCAACATCCAGGTCATCTCAGAAATGCAAATTAAAACTATGGTGAGGTACCATTTTATCCCAGAAACAATAGCTATAATTAAAAAATCTAATAGTAACAATTCCTGACAAAGATGTGGGGGAATAGAAACTCTTCTACATTGTTGGTAGGAAGTAAACTAGTCCAAGCACTGTGGAAATTAGTGTGTAGACTCCTCAAAAAACTAAAAGTACAAAGTCCACTTGACTCATATATCCCACTTCTAGTATCAGTCTGAAAGAGTGATAATCAGCACATTACAGGGATACATGCACACTCATGTTCACAGCAGCACAATGTATAATAGCAAGGTATTAGAGAAAGCATATATGTCCATAATAAGATGAGTGGATAAGGAAAATGTGGTATTTATACACAGTATCATAAAGAAAGAATACTACTGCTTTGTCATAAAGAAACTTAAACCTGAGTGCAACTTGAGAACATAATTTTGAGTGAAATAAGTCAGACAAAAAAGATGTATTAATCAAACAATTAAAGGGAATAAAAAAGCAACTTCGTTGAAGATAACAATATATAACAAGCACTGTTAGTTCCTATCATTTTGCTCTGAAAGCCTGCATCATTTTTATTGGTTATGCTTTTTTCTGTTTTTGTCTCTGTTGTTGGTATTTTGCTATTGTTACTTTTTTATTACTCTTTAAAATAAGGAAAAAAAACTAAAAAAAAAATGCTTAAATAGTATGACTTCTATTGTATGAATGACTCAAGAAAAAATGTCTACATAAATAAAGAGTAAAGTAGAAAATAAAGAGGGAGTTGGGAGAAGTTCAAAAAATTCCCTAAATTACTATTTCATTGTTTCAAAAATATTTTAATACATACGATTTTTTCAGATTAGTATTTTCTCTCAGTTCATTGAAAAGAAACTCTTGTGATGTTATCTGTTTTCTTAGTATGAGACAGTCTTTTCTGTCTCATAGTACTCTGAGTAACTATTTTGAAGATAATTTCACACAGTATTAAATATTATTCTCTCATTATTTTGTTATGAAATTGTTTTTACATAAAATAAAAACTATAAAAAATAAAGGAAACAAAAACATAAAGGCTTTAAATACTTGCATAAAGGGTCATAATTTAATAAAACTCATTGGAATACTGTGAGACTATAAATTAATGCTTCGGATTGTGTATTTTTATCAAATGAAATACTGATATTATTGTTAAGAAAGTAGAGTATATGATTAAAAACTTACTGATCACACTTTCTTCCTGTTACATATCTCGTGTCTATGGCTTATAATTTAACATTAATCCTAACTACTCTTCCTTCCTCAATCAGTTTAAGTCTCTAAAATTTATATGCAGAATTCAACTTACAAGAGTAAATATAAAACAACTTGGCACCATTATTCCTGCAATTGACCTTAATGCGTATAGAGGTAAAAGTAGGGTTTATTCTACTCCTTTTTTCCACTTCCTTTTCTCACCTCTGACAAAACAGATATAATTTGTTAATAAAAATGAAATGAATAATTAAATTCAAATTCATTTTGCAATTCAATGTCCTTTTATTGTAAAATAAAATTTTATAGACTCTATAAAACCTCAAATTGTTTTTCCTTTCCTTTATCATTTTTCACTTTCAATCTCTTGAAAACCCACATTGTTTTGTTTATACATAAACAGCCTATACAAAAACAGAATCCACTCATGAATACGACTGATAAACTTTAATTTTGACCTATTTACTTCAGTTCTTAATGTTTTAGTTTGATACTCTATTTTCACACTCAACTTACCTTTAAAAGGAACCACTTCAAAATTCTCTTTAAAGACCACATCTTCACTTTTTTGTGCTAGTATTCTGATAATCAAATATAGAGTTAACTATCTACTGAAAACAAATGTAACCTTTAAGATGGGCTCACTTAGCCCTCAAATGACAATTTGGATGGCCTTGAGATCCATCCAAAATTTTGTGAGAATCTGCAGTTCTTTCTTTTATACTGCTAAGTAGTATTCTATTTTTGTGGTGTGTGTTTATCTATTTACCCTTTTAAGGACATTAGTGTCATTTCCAGTCTGGTATCATTATGAATAAAGCTATTGTGGACATTCATGGATAGGTTTTTGTATGAATATGTTTTTATTTCTCTAGGACAAATGTTCAAGAGTGACTACTGTATAGTTCTACAATAGCAGTTTGTATAATGCTTCAGAATAACAAAAATATAGAAACATTGAACACATAAATGTTTGCTGAGGAAGGGGAAGGGAAAGTGTCACTATATTTCAGATGTGATGAATATTTATACTAACTCCTATAGTGTAGACAGCAAATGAAATTATTACTTTTTACTTAGAAAACCAAATACCATTTTTGAAAAATAGTGTCTCTTATGTACAAAAACTTTAATTAGAATATAATAAAAACTATCTCTACTTTAAATGAACTTAAACTCACTAAAAATTAAAATGTAAATCAAATCAACAAATAAAAAAAAGCCTTAGATAAATATACTGTATATTGAAATAGTGAAAATATCAAGCAATGGCTTTAAGAATGCATAAGAAAATTTGCATACCTGTTAACTTGATATGTCCTATTTCATCAAGCAAAATGCTGTAAATCAAAATTCACATTCAATAAGATGCAAAAAAGTTTATATAAAACATTTACATAAAGATCTTTATAAACTTGAAAAAGATATCTATTTGCTACATTAGAAAATTTAAAGATAAATTTAAAATCAAAGTATGTATTATGAAGATTACATTTTATTTTATAAGTAAATTTCAATTAATTGTGAAAGAAATTTTGAATTCCCTATAATCTTTAAAAAATTTAACCCACTATACTAATACATAACATTGGTTCTACACTTATAGACAGCAGGGTTAAATAAGGAAAACATCGCTTTACTTTTCTGGCTTCAGGTCTCTATATACAATTCCGAGTCGATGCAGATGATCCAAAGCAAGGGCCAGTTCTGCAAGGTAGAATTTCACATCTTCTTCTGTAAACAGAACCTAAAATTAAAAAAAAATACCATTTAATCTTTCTTTCAGTAATGATTATTTTTTAAAATGTATTTCTTTAAAAACCAGTAAGACAAAAATGGGCAAATAATAAGAAAATAAGCGTAGTTAATGTTGATTTGATTGGCATAATCATTGGGAATAGAGATTTCTAGGTACTGTAGATGAAATTAACTTCTTTAAGAATTTTCTCATCAATGTTAGCCATTTTGTATATAAGTTTTATGTATATGTTTCTGTATCTTAATTAAATATACCACACATAGAATTCCTACTTTATAATGACACGGCATCATAATATCAATATTAATTTTACTACTCTGCTTTATTTAACATAGTAATGACCTCTGAAAATCTGAAGTACATAGGATATTTTGTTTTAAAACTAGTAATTCTATTATTCCTACTATTTTTTCACTAGTAATAAAGTTTATAAACTTAAAAGGCACTGTTTCCCTCCCTTTCCGCCTCCTCGTTTTTTTAGCAGTACTGGAAATACGAACCCAGGGCCTTGTAGTAAACTGCATCCACAGCCCTTCTTATTTTTCATTTTGAGACAAAGTCTCATTAAGTTGCCTACGCTGGCCTCAGATTTGCCATGCTCCTGCCCCAGCCTTTTGAATAGCTGAGATTGCAGGTCTGTGCTGCTGCCCCAGCTTTCCATTTTTCTGTGTCTGACAATAGAGTTGCTATGACAAAACAAGAGTACTAGACTTGAAGTCAGGAATTAGTGATATAACGCTAGACTAGACACACAAATTCGACTTCTGGGACTTGGTTTCTAAATCTGTAAAATAAGTGTATTTGTTATGTCTATCTATTTGTCTATCTTGTAAACTGGAAAAGGCTATGCAACCATAAAGTACATTACTACAGCTTTACATCTACTTTCTTTTACAAATGAATTACTTTTCGGACAGAATTGGGAACTACTTAACCATTAATTATAATTTTTAGAGTTTCTCAATGGCTTGGGATGGACAAAAAATGTCTAGTTATGGGTAATTTTCATTTAAAATATCTGGATTAGTACAAAATATGATAAAGTCTCACAACCAGCTTGCCAATTTAGAATTAAAGCTACTACATTTCACAGTACAGATTTAGGCTACTAGTAAAATTGTAGGGAACCAGCAGTTAAACCACATACTCTTTAAAAGGATAAGTACAAAACCAAGTATTTTTCATTATTTACATTTCACAAGCATTAATTTGAGTATCATAATGACCAAAACATCATTTCACTTATGTTTCTATTGAGAAAAAATACCTACTTATTTAACTTCTGGACAAAGATATTTAAAATGTTCATTAAAACCTAACATAAGAGAAAATCATAAATAAAAAAATATTTTACAACTCTAAAAGGAAGAAACATTGCATTGCCTATGTCATAGTTTATATAAAACCCATTATCCTATCAAGAAATTGTCTTGGTCCAAACCTTCAAAGGATAAAAATAAAAAACTTTAGGAAGCAATTGTGCACAAAAAGCAATTATGCACCAGGTGCAATTAATTAAGTGCCAAGCAGAGCACATTCATGATGCTATTACAGTTTTCGAAATAAAGCTATGAGGTAAGTATCTTCTACTTCCTTATGGAGAAAGAATCTCACAGTGGTTAACTTGCCCACAATAACATAGCCAGTAAGAATGAGGCTCCAAATTTAAACTCAGGAATATTTGATCCTACCAGTGACCTTCTCCACAGAAGCCACTATTGTACTACAAGTTTTCTTCCTAAATTATAGATTCACTACCAATAAAAATTTCTTCCTTGGTGAATTTTTCTACTCTGAAATTCCTCTCCAAAATAAAAATTAGTCAAAATTGCAATATTAAGAAAAGCACTCTTAACATTTTCTTGCATGTATATGGATGAATGTGTGTGTTACCACACTGGCCTCCTTTATTATTCATGTCATACTATATCATACACTTTCTCACATATCTTTCAAATTTATTTATAAAGTTTCCAATAGCAATACAAGATTAACCACACCAATTTACCATGATTTACCTAATGTTCTCCTTCTAGACCATTAGGTTATTTCCAATTTTCACTATTCTAAATGACTCTGCAAGATGCATGTATCTATATTAATGTTTATGATTATTTTCCCAACATTAATTCCTAAGATAAAATAGGAAACACTGGGTCAAGGACAAAGATTGTCCAAATTTCTATAATACATAAAAAATTATTTTCCAAACAGGTTATAATAGCTTTCACTCCCATCAGCAGTTGGTGAAGAAATTTGTCTCGCCACCTCTACGACAATTCCAAATATAGCCTTTAAAAATCTTTTCAAATTTGATCTACGAATGTCATCAAGTTTTATTTAACTCCTTATCATTGGATTCTTTTTTCATATTAGGGACCTTTGTATTTTTCATGAGTTAAGAGTAATGTTTTTACCTTTTTTTCATTATTAACTCAGTGTTTGGTCAACTGCTGCAAGCTTCTTAAATATTTTATTTGAAATGTCACTGCTCCATCACATTAGCTGCAAATATTTTCCAACTTTGTGCTTTTTTTTAATATTTAATAGTTCTGATATTTACATAGTCAAATTTATGTATGTTTTTCTTCACTACTTTAATGCTTAATAATTCCTCATCCCTTCAGTGATCAAGTAAATATTCAACTATGCTTTGTTTTAAGACGCAGTTATTGTTTTCCTGACTTCATTCTTTAATATAAGTAAATTTATTTTTGTATGTGGCAGAGAAGGTATTTTCAAATAATTTTTGAAATATCTAACCAATTTATCAAATACTATTTACTGAATAACCATTCTCTTTGCCACTAATTGATAATTCTTCCTTTATGCAGAATAATATGTCATATATAACAGCATATTCTCAGATGATGCAGTATGTTTCTAATCATATTTACACTATGATGTCTTGCTTATAGAAACTTTATAAAATTTTCTATTCTGTTCTCTCTCTCTCTCTGTTTTTAAACAGTGTCTCACTATGTTGCCCAGGATGGCCCAGAACTCCTGGGCCCATACCATTCTCCTGCCTCAGGTATCCACATAGCTGAGATTCTAGGTGCATGACACAGAGCCTGGATCAAAGCTTGTTTTAAAGCAAGAGTTGGGGCAAACAAATGACATTTTCTAGACTTGTCCAAATTTCTTAGTTCTTTTCATTTGCTTACTTTTGTGGATAAACCGTAAGCAAATTCTGTCAATTTCAAACAAAAAATGCTGTTGCTTGGAATTTTATGTCAATAATTAATTTTGGAGGAATTGATAGGTTTATGATAGTCATTCACTGCACTACACTATCTTGATATTTGCAAAGCAGAGCATGGCTCAGAGTGTTTTCATATTTGTGTGTGTAACTATGCATTTTGGGAGAATTAAATTTGGGCAGGTAACTTTCCCTTTGATATATAAACAACAGACACTAAAATTTTAACACAGACAAAAACTATACTTAAAAAATTTAAGGCATAAAGAGTAAGTTCATTTTGAATTATTTAACAACTTTTTAATATATACAAGTGAAGTATAACCAACAAATAACTACTTATAATAAGCTGCCTACAGAAGTAAACATTGAGTCAATTTTTAAAGCCTGTTCAATGAATAATTTATTGTCTTTGGGAAATGCATTTAAAATGCTTGCTCTTACCTAATATTCCAGACTTAGGAATCAAAACTTACTGACTGCATCTCTGTGCTAGTATGGGTTTAGATAGTCCCACATCGAGAATGGAAGTCTGAAGAGTTTAAAAGAAAATTAGAAATGACTACAAGTAAAATTTTTTCAAAAACATTTGTGATACTTCTATAGTCTAACACAAGAAATCATGAATGTTGGAGCCTTATCATACTTTTGTCCTTCTATGCTCTGAGACTAGCTTTTTAATAAGTTTCTTTAAAGACCCTCTTTAGAAGGTCTAGACAGATACTATCACATACTGAATTCCATTCTACAAAAAACAATATATCAAGAACACACTCCATGCTCATGCCTGGCATGTTCTGCACTGGAGGTAGACAGATATAAGCCAGAGACCTTAGCCACTTAAGCACTGGCTAGCATTTCAGAAACACATGATTCCTTGTTCACAAGTTTCAGAGCTCTGGGAATTAATGATAGCTCTCCCACACTCAACATTGTAAATTCTAGTAGTGAGAGATTGAACTATAATTATCCAATTAAAATGCTCCTCCCAAATTACCATTTCAAGACAAAATGAAGTAGACAAGGTCAGGAGATATTCTCCTGCCTAAAACACCTAAAAGACAGGCATGACAAAATATATGAATGATATTTGTTAAGACATTGGACATCAGGCAACAAAAGACAGTGAGTACTGGAAGATGAAGAAAAAACAAAGTACACCCTACGATTGCTCTAGCTTACTATCCTACAGAGTTTCGAAGTCATACTACAGAGAGGGCTAAGTAAAATGGATCCTGGAATAATTTTTAAGTTGATGAATGAGTCAAGAGTCTGAAAGAAGGAGGACAGAATTCACAATATAGAAGTACTAGAGAAGAAAAATTTCAGAAAGAACTCTGCAGAAGTATAGACAATCTCCAAATTTCAGCAGAAAAATGCTCAGCACATACAAGGGCACTATACTTAACCTGGAGGAGGGGCAAAGTAAAAACAAGGATTAGAGGACAATCAAGGGAACTCACAGTGGTCCAGGAAAATATCTTTTATCTCTAGCCATAGTAGAAAACCTCATACACAGATCATCAAACACAGTTATAAGAAGGGTTTTGTTTCAGTAGTAGAACAACATCAGCCCCATTAGTAAATGCTGTTTTGGTCCAATCTAAAAACGTTAAACACTCGAAAAGATCCAACTAGTTCTTCAGCCCAGAATAAAGATCCATAACATACACAGAAATACAAAAATCTCCATTACTCAGTAAGATAAATTTCACTATGTCTGTTGCCCAATCAATTGCCAAACATGAATCAGAAGACAGTATTTGAGCCAGCAAAAACAAAGGATTAAAAGATCTCACAAAGGACTAGGACAGCTCAGTGATCAACAAACAGTAAAAAAATCTTATAATCTGAAGGACACTGGTTTGAGTATTAAGAATGGTCATACTTCAATACTGAGGAATAAGTAAACCTTTACTTAATGTTGTCCTAGACCCACATGACCAAGTTCAAAAACAAAATGCAGGGCTGGGAGTGCAGCTCAGTAATAGAGCATTCGCTTAGCATATACAAGGCCCCATGTTCAATACTCAGCAATGCGACAAAACAAAACATGGTAAAAAAGTAAGATTGAAAATAATCAATGTTTCCAAGAAATGACTGCATTCTTGAACAAAATTAAACACTATTTATAGGGAAACAAAAAATAGCATGTGAGAAATTAAATTCATGATATTTATCATCCAATAAAAATGACCATGAAATATGCTGTTACAGACACTTCAAAGAAATAATCATTGACAATATTTACACAGTAAGTGTGGCTGTGTTCAAATGAAGTTGAATGTACAAAGAAAAGCAATTAGTTAAATTTGGCCTAAGACTATTATTTCCCAACCTCAGGTTAAAGACTCAATTACTAAAGCAATTACTAAAATAACACAACAAAGTGTTATAGTTAACACTGATTAGGCAGCAGCAGTGATAAAAATAAAATTGAAAAAAAATTACCAAAGGAAAAGAACACATGACATTTTAAAAGTAATAGCAATATAATAAATATCAATAATCACATTAAATATGAAAGGTCTAACATCTTAAAAGGTACAGATTCTCAGACAAGATAAAAAGCAAGGTAACTATAGGTTCCCTTAAATGCCACACACTAAAATAT
>PVLD010023578.1:0-27120 GCA_004027595.1 Dinomys branickii | reverse complement strand
GCTGCAAGCGCAGCCTGTGATTCTGTGTGCAGACTCTAATTTTATGAGCTGACATCACCATTCCAATAACAGTGTGAGCAAGCAGCCCGTGGTTTGTGGGGCGTTGATGCGGGAGGGCTTTTGGGTAGAGGCTGAGCTTGGGAAATCTCTGCCCCAGAATGGGGTTCCCGTTGCCCCCACATGTAGATCTGTAGTGGCTCTGCCTCGCAAGCAGCTTCCAGAGAGACGGACGGAGAGGCTGAGCCTCCAGGAGGAGGTGATTTGGGGACAGCCGTGTGCACCAGCTCCTCTATTTCTGGGGTGACCCAGTTTCCCAGAGCCAGGCTTGTGGGGTGCGTGCCTTTGTATTTCCTCGACCTCCAGGGCCAGGTCTTGCACATCAAGAACTGGGAGATTTTTAAAAATTCCCTTGTGTTAGCACACGCCACAGAACCTAGTGGTCACTCCCATCTTGGTGAGTTGGTACATGGGTGTCACACCTCAGTTCTCTTACCCCCCCATCTCTTGGTCCTTGCCTTTTTCTTCTTCTTCTTTTTTTTTTTTTTTTCATCTTGTTGAGACAGGGTCTCGATATGCAGTTCAGGCTGGCCTTGAGCTCACTTTGTAGCCCAGGCTGGCATCGAACTCGAAAGATCCTCCTGCCTCAGCCTCCCAAGTGCTGAGATTACAGGCGTGCGCCACCACTCCTGGCCTCCCTATCTATTTGCAAAAGATCTGTCTCCCTACTTCCTATATCCCACTTTTGTTTCGCTCTTCAAATTCTTTATACTTTGGGTTGTACGTGTAAGAGAAACCAGGCTTGTGTGTTGGATTCATTGCACTTAGCATTGCGGTCTGAAGGTACATCCATTTCCCACACTCGACTCAAGTTTGCCCTTCTTTATGGCTGAGTAGTACTCCGTTGTGTGTAGACACGTCTTTATCCACTGGTCTGCGGATGAACATAATAGGCCGCTTCCGCGATTCAGTGGTTATGAATCTTGCTGCTGTAAACGTGGGGTGCACGTGACCCTGTAACGTGATGTCTTTGACTCTTACAGGCAGATTGCTACAACAGGCGGAGCTGGGCCGAGTGCAGTTTCCGGTTTTAGGGTTTGACCTCCCTCGTTGTCCCATCGGTGTCCCCTCCCTCCAGGGCGTGGCCGTGAACCGCAGGGAAAGGGCGCAGTCGGTTCCCAGCCAGCGGAGGGGGTTGGGTTGTTCCTTGGTGGCGGCAGACTGATGGCGCGGGATGTTTTACGTTGCTGAGTATCAGCCCCAAGTCTTGGGACCTTTCCAGCTTGCAGTTCACCGTCGGGGCGTCTGGTGCATCGCCGGGGAACCCCCCCAGCACCCCCCACCGAGGCGGCCCACCCCCACTGCCTGTCCCCACCCAGGGCCGCAGGGCGAGCTCGCAGAGGATCAGGGAGCGCCCTGGGCACTGCCTTCCCCCATCCCGTGGTACAGCGGGACCCAGGCACCTCCAGGCATGTGCCAGGCCAGCTCTTCTGGAAGTACTTGCTCTCAGGCCTTCTCTGGTCGGGGGTTTCTTCTGCGGATGCCGTTCGCTAGCCTGCCGAGCTTTCTGTCGTGTCCCAGGTGAAGGGGCAGCGGAGAGACGCAGGATGCTGAGGTTTAACCCCGGGGCCTTTTGCGTATGAGGCAATTGCTCTCTTACTGAGCTCATCACAGTTCTTTTTGTATTTTTGAGACAAGGTCTCACTAAGTTGCCCAGGCCGGCCTCGAACTTGTGATTTTCCTGCCTCAGCCCCCTAAATAGCTGGGAGTACCGATGTGCACCCCTGCACCCATCTTCGTCCTTTTTAAATATGTAGTGTTGCTGGGTGTGGGGGCGCCCGCCTATCATGCCAGCACTCAGGAGGCCGAGGCAGGAGGGTTGCTTCGAGTTGGAGGCCACCCTGGGCTACACCATGAATTCAAGGCCAGCCCGAATTACATAGGGAGACCTTGTCTCAAAAAAAGAGGAATATTAGGGCAAATTTCAAGTGTAAAATACTGGAAATAAAAGTTAGCGAACTGTGAGCAGATCAGCAGCTCCCTGTGCTCTTCTCACTGTCGAAGGTCGCTCGAGCCGCCTTGTCCGTCGGGCTCCGGGCTCCTGGCGGCGCTGGCCGGTTTGCGAGAGGGCTGCGCCACAGCAGCGGTTTGTGGGCCTCGGCCTCGAGTAATGACCTCTCCTCACTGCTGTTTCCGCCCTCAGCCCGGGATTGTGTCGCCGTTTAAACGAGTATTCCTCAAAGGCGAAAAGAGCAGAGATAAGAAAGCCCATGAGAAGGTGACGGAGAGGCGCCCCCTGCACACGGTGGTGTTGTCGCTGCCCGAGCGCGTGGAGCCCGACAGACTGCTGAGCGACTACATCGAGAAGGAGGTGAAGGTAGGTCGAGGTCGCGCCACGCCCAGGGCGGGCTCTCCCACCCACGGCCCCAAAGCCAGGCCCCATCCACCCCACCCCATCTCCGGTTGTTCCTGCAGCAGCCAAGGACACCCCCACCCCCGCGGTGTGTGAGTCCACTGTCTGCAGTCCCTGCCTGGGGCTGTGTCCTCGGACCGTGGCGTGAGGCCTATCACCCAGCGCCACAGCCTGCACACCAGAGCCTGCATGTGGGCCACCCTGCGTGCCCTGAAGCGAGCCCAGTAATAAAGGGGCAAAAAGCCGGGGCCAGGGAGAAAGGAGGAGCGGCAGCTGAGGGGCCCGAGGGGAAGAGGAGGCTGGGGCGGACCGCAGGGCGCAGAGCCATCCGGGCACTGTGGCTGGGAGGGGCTTTGCACGAATGGCTGTGGCACAACCTGACTGGGGACAGGAAGTTGCGTCCAGGCCCCTCCCAGGGGTGGGTGCCCAGCCCTTCCTGTCGGAGTTCCCATGCATGGAGGCCGCATGGAGATGCTGAGTGCCTGCGCTGACCGAGGTCCCTGGGCCGCCGGCCTGTGCAGCTCGGCAGGCAGACTCCCCTGCTAGTGTCCTGCAGCCTCCGCAGCCTCTGCCACACAAGTGCCAGCATGAGCTCTGGAGCAAGGAGAGCTTTCCCTAAGGCAGAGCCCGGCTTCAGGAAGAAGCGGTCAGACATCTCATGTCGGGGAAATGCTTGGAAAAGTGTGTCCCTGGCAGCATGGGGGCGTGAATGTCCTGGGGTGTCCACATGCTCCTGGGGTGTCTGCACACACTTAGGGGGCAGGCCAGGCACAGGTCGATGGCCTTTGTCGAGTCCCAGCTACTCAGAAGGCTGAGGCAGGAGAATCCCTGGAGTCCAGCAGTTTGAGGCCAGCCTGGGCAACATGGTGAGACCTTGTCTCAAGAAAAAGAAACGATGAGCAAGCCTCACCCAGTATAAACGCCAAGAGCTCTGCACGAAGACACGCTGTAGTGACACGTTTGAGGGGTAAAGATGCTGGGTCCTGGAAGCTGGGGGAGTGGGGAGAGACGGGTTAGGACACAGCTGGTTTCTCAGAATCGCAGACGAAGTGCAGAGCAGGCCCCTTAGGTGCAGAGATGCAGCAGAGTCCAAAGGGTGAGGGGGACCATGACAGGCCCGAACCTAGGCCTGCTCGCCTGAAGTACAAACCACCATGAAAGAGGTAGATGATCTGATTAGCTCTGTAACAGTTCAGAAAATTCTGCGCCTGATTTGCAAACTGTCTCTGGGCTCCGATGGGCTCACTGGAGAATTCTGTCAAGCCCTTGAAGAATCTGTGCCAATTCCATGGATTCTTTTGCAGAAAAACGGGAGAGGAGGGACACTTTCTGATTCATTTTGGAAAGGTGTCCTTACCCCAAGCCAAAACCAAGCACAAAGAGTGTAGAACAGAAAGAAACAAACAGGGCCGGGGATATAGCTGAGTGGCATAGGGCCCGCCTGCCAAGCCAGAGGTCACGAGTTCAATTCCCAATACCAACAAAAACAAACAAACAAAAAGAAGCATAGGCCGGGTGTGGTGTGCACCCCTGCAATCCCAGCACTCGGGAGGCTGAAGCAGGAGGATCTTTGCAAATTGGAGACCAGCCTGGGCTACAAAGTGAGCTCAAGGCCAGTCTGAACTGCATAGCGAGACCCTGTCTCAAAAAGACAAAAAAAGAAAAAATAAAATAAAAAGGAAATACACAAAACTCCTTAGCAAAATATTGGTTAAGATGTAGCAAGATATAAAAAAATTATACAGCCTTACCCCCTGACCAAGTGGGGTTGATACCAAGGATACGAGGCCAGGCTTGCTTAATACCCAGAAGTGCAATTTATCATATCAGTCATTCGGACAGTTATTTGACAAAATCTGACAGCCACCTGTGATAAAAACTTGGGAAAGGTGGGCGTGGCGGTGCACCTCTGTCTAATCCTAGTACTCTGGGAGGCTGAGGCAGGAGGGTCCTAAGATCAAACCCAGCTATGGCAATTTAGCATTTAGTGAGATCCAGCCTCAAAATAAAAAAGGGCTGGGGATGTAGCTCAGTGTGAAGGCCCCGGGTTCAATCCCCAGTAACACAAAAATAACGAAACCCTCAGGAGATTGAGATAATGTGAACAATGAAGATAAGAACACCAGAATTGAAACATCATTTACAGTTACTTGAAGTAGTGAAGCACTTAGGTAAAAATCTCACCAAGCACATACAGGATTTCGTGCCGAAAGCTACCTGATGCTGAAGAGGAAGATCAGGGGTCTCCATAAATGGAGAGGGGTGCAGGGTGTCGCCAGCACCGCGGAAACCACAGCTGCCACGCGGGCCTGGGGCACCACAGTAAGCAGCCGGCTCTGGAGCCTGTTAAGGGGACGATTGGCTTCCCGTCAAACCCCCAGCAATGTCTCATAGATATAAATAAGGTTATTCGTAAATTCATACAGGGAGGCAAAATAGAATGACTAAGGCAGTTTTGAAAAAAAAAAAAATGAAACGAGAGGCCACAGACTGCCCGATTTCAGGACGGTTTGGGTTGCGACTGCGTCCGAGACCCAGGCTTTGGGGAGCAGAGTGAACCAGGTTGAACCGGGAACCCTGCTGCTGCAGTTCCACAGCCTTCCAGCAGGCGACGCCAGACAGCTGGCCTCCATAGCAAAACTCTCGCTCACCCTGAACTTGACACCTTGTACAACAGTGAATACAATGCCGATCCTGGGCTTAAGTGTAAAGCTACAAAAGTCTAGGAAGAAAGAAGGAAGTTCTGAATGATACTGTGCAGGGCTAGGCATAGAGCTCTGACACCCCGCAACACGTCATCCGTAAGGTACAGCATCATCGAAATGTAAAAGTGGGGTCTGCAGGCCAGGACGAAAGGGGCAGAGAGGAAACATCGTAAACCATGTATCTGCTGAGGGCAGACAACAGAGGGAACTCGCAGAACTCAGAAGAAGAAAGCAAACTGCGCCAGGAGTGGTGGCGCACGCCTGTAATCCCAGCACTAGGGAGGCTGAGGCAGGAGGATCATTGGGAGTTCGAGACCAGCCTGGGCTACGAAGTGAGCTCAGGGCCAGCCTGGACTTCATAGAGAGACCCTGTCTCAAAAAGACACAAATAAATAAATAAGTAAAATAAAATAAACGAAAGCAAACTGCTCAATTAGAACACGTGCAGGAAGCAGATTTTGCTGCAGAGGGCGTATAGGTAGGGCATGAATATGGGGGGGGCTCTCCAGCCACCAGGGAAATGCGCATTCATACCCCACTGCAGGGCGCCACAAACCTTGAAGATATCTGCAGTAAAACAAGCAGCGTCCGCACCCACGCCACATGGCACGGCCAGGTCTTAAAGACCCACACATGGGCAGCTGGAGGGTGCGGCAGCAGGGGTCCTGTGGTCTCCAGCGGCAGTGTCAGCCTCTGTGACACCTGCTGACCTGCAAGATGTCACCACTGGGGCGCAAGTGTGGAAGGGTGCAGAGGGTCCCCCTATTATTTCTTGCCAAAGCATATGAGTTGCTAATAATCTCTTTCAATATAAATGAAGTGCCAAGCTGGGCATGGTGGCGCATACCTGTAATCCCAGCTCTCAGGAGGCTGAGGCAAGAGGATCGCCATAAATTTGAGGCCAGCCTGGGCTACAAGTGAGACCCTGTCTCAAAACAAAACACCAGGAATAACTTTGATACCCAGGTGTACGTTTTCAAATTGAGGTACTGGCTTATGGTTACATTGGAGTTAGGACTTCGGTTCCGTTTTCACCCTTTATTTATTTATTTGTCTTTTTGAGACGGTCTCACTGTGCAGTTCAGGCTGCCTTGAGCTCACTTTGTAGCCCAGGCTGGTCTCAAACTCACAATAATCTTCCTGCCTCAGCCTCCCTGAGTGCAGGGATTACAGGAGTGTGCCACCACGCCCAGCCAACCTTTATGCAGAGTACAGGCCGTGGTACAGTTTTGGATCACTAAGAACAAATTTCGTGAATCACTAAGAACAAATTTCGTGATAAAAGATGGAGGACAGACCTGAGTCTTGGAGTAAGTGGTTTTGCAGTTCAGGGGTGCAAGAGCGCCTCGGAGGAGCAGAGAAGCACGTGGCCCAGTGAGCCACAGAGGGTTCTGGCTCCCAGTTGGCGCAGGCAGGGAGAGCTGCTGGTCCAGGGTATCCGCGCTACCATGATCTTCACAGCAAGTCAGAGTCTCCAGTTCTTCAGGTTTACTGTTGGCTGGAGAAAGGAAGTCCAGACTGGCTCACTAGCGACACTCCTGCAGGTGCCTCCAGGAGCTGGGGACTCCTCAGAGTGGCGGGGCAGCAAGGAGCCTTTCATGCGCTGCTCCTGGTGGCTGTGCAGTGCCACAGACAGGAAGTGTTGGGCCGCGGGCGCCCCTCGAAGCCCCCAGAAATTTGTACAGCATGCCCATTGAGGTTCCGGCCACCTGTGTTCAGCCCGCCTTTTGCGCTCCGTGGTTTCTCAGTGATAACGCCAAATATGCTCTAGAGCAAAGCTGGAAATCCCAGAGCACTGGCCCAGGGCGCCACTTACCTGTCAGCTGTTCAGAATCTGCATTTCTTGGTTTAGACCAGGCACGTGCTGACTTACCTTCAGTCCCAGCCGCGGACCATTCACTGCTCAAATGCGGCGTTTGCCAGGGGTCAGGGAGGCCACTTCAAACCTGCCTGGTAAAATAAATTCATAAAATTCCGCTAGGTAAAATAAATTCTTCAGTATTGCCTCCCCCCTAGGTCTGCGTGGGAGTAACCAGCTCCGCCTCCAAAGCAGCCGGCCAGGCCCCTGGTTGTTGCCCCTGCCACAGAGTGGTAGCCTCCGCCATCCCCTTCCCGCTGCTGCCTCAGGCGGGGTTAGGAGCTCGGCAGTGGCTCCACAAGGCAGCAGGGAGCCCCACGGTACCAATTTATAATAATCATAAAGTGAGACATTTAACTGTAAGGAAAGAAAAGACTGTGTAGTCAGGCATGAGGGAAGTCCCAGCTACTTAGGAGGCTGAGGCTGGACGATCACTTGAACCCAGGAGTTTGAGGCCAGCCTGGGCTACATAGTGAGACTTTGTCTCAAAAAAAGAAAGAAGAAAGAAAGAAAAGAAAAGAAAAAGAAAAGAAAGGAAGGAAGGAAGAAAAGGAAAGAAAGAAGAAAAACGTGCATGAAGAAGATTGTAATTTCACAACTACTCAGCACATGCAGGGAGAAAGAAGGTTGCAACAGAATCACATAAGCGCTGAGTCAGGATCGGTACAAAGTGATGTAAATCTTTGAAAAAAGATGGGACGTGGGAGTCGCACTGTAACTGAAGTCAGCAGAGAGTTTCTTAAAGACAAGCAAGAGCAAGGAACTGCTCCTCTGCTCTCCAGGCCGGTTCCTTATGGGCAGCGAGTTGTGCTTGGGGTGACTGCTGATCACACGGGGCCGGCAGGAGCTGGCCAGGAGCTCCTGCTCAGAAACATCCTGCTCCTGATATAGAAACACCCCGTTCTCTGGCTCGAGGTGACGCCTGCCCCTGTGCTGTGCTGCTGCTGGCTTTCCCTGGCTGTGTGAGGCCTGGTGAGTTTTAGAATGGGCTCACAGCAGGCCTGCTGGATGGTTGGGGGGAGTTAATCCTGGGGGAGGTGATAAATCACATCTGTGACACCCAACCCAAGAAACTTCTAGGTTAGATTATTAATTTATTGTTTTGGGTACAGGGTCTCTGTATATAGTTTAGGCTGACCTTGAACTTACTATGTGGCCCAGGGAATCCTCCTGCCTCAGCTTCCCAAGTGCGAGGATTCCAGCCATGCACCGCCAGGCCTGTTTAGACTTACTATGTTTAAAATATTTTAATTGAATGTAAACGGTTAGGAGGACATCCTTGGCACCAGTTGCTTGTGTCCTGCACAGGTGCTGTATCTCTCTTAACACTGAGCAAATCTGTGATTGGTGATGTGGCTTCTGTTCCACATGGAGAGTCACACCCTCCGTGAACCCTGGAGAGCAGGGTGGCTGATGGCAGCTGTTCAGGGTAGAGCAATGCCCGGGGTCCACCCAATCCTGGCCGGGAAGGCGTGTTTGCTACTGCAGGGTCTGAGAGCCCGGATATACCCATGTGGGCCACCGGGTGGCTGGGTGTTCTCCTGCAGGTGGTGGCCCTGGGGTCTTTGGGATCAGTGCAGGTCTGCACTGCAGGACTTCTAGAGTGAGCGGGAAGAGGCTTCCTGCATTCAGCTGGGCGTTACATGGCCTGTCTCTGGGACCGTCCTGTCCGGCTGAGGCTGTGCCTGCGCTGTGGCCTGCCTGCCCTGCACACGCGCAGCCCCTGACCTCCTGGGAGAGAGGTGGCTGCCACATGGTCAGCTGCAGTTGCTGTGGCCCGGCCTGGTGTCCGTTTTGATGGAGGTTCTGGGCTGTGAGCTCGAGGTCATCAGTGGTCGCCCACCAGGGTCTCTCCAGCCTTTCCGGGGCGGGCAGGCTGCATGTGAGATGGGGCCATCTTCCCCTCGTCCTCGAAACCTTTGAAGAACTCCCTCATCTCTGCTTTGCTGCTGGGAAATGACCCTCCCCACCCCCCGCTCCCTCCCTCTTTTGCAGTACTGACAGTCGGATCTGGGGCCTTTGTACTGGGTCACATTCTCAACAGGCTGGTGTGAGGGCTGCGGCCGGGAGGTGCATCTGGCCATCACCTTTCATGCTTGTGATACCGAGGAAGTGGCAGGTGCTCGGCGTGGTGGTGCACACCTGGAGTCCTGGCCCTTGGGAGGCTGAGGCAGGAGAACTGCTGCGAGTTTGAGGCCAGCCTCGGCCTCCCGAGTGCTGGCATCTGCCGCCGTGCCCGGCTCTGTTGTAAGCATTTCCAAGCATGCAGCTTGGTGGCACTGAGTCCACTCGCTGCCAGACAGCTGTCACTGTCCATCTAAGGATGACCCACGAGCCCATCCCGAAACTCTGTCCCCCGCCTCGCCGTGCACCTCCGAGCCTCGGGCTGCGAGAGGGTCTCAGAGCTCAGTCCCTGCCTCTGCGCCAGGTGACCTCTGGCCCCTCGGGCTCTTGCGTGTGTCAGTCACACCCTCTTCCCTTGGGCTGATGGGGACGCCATGTAGTCACCGTGTCCAGTCCCTGCCTCGAGCTGCCATGAGCCTGGACGTCCTGGAGCCTTGCCGGGTTCTGCTATTGTTTCTCTTATCTGAACCCTCGGAGGGGCATCGTTGTGTCGATTGCTAACTGCGGGTCCCTTTGGGGGCCTTGCAGTTGGTTCCCCGGCAGGAGGCCTATTTCCGCTTCCCCACCAGTGTGCAGAGCTCCAGTGTCCTGGATCTTCACCGACCCTCTTCCCCACCCAGCCTTTAAAGTCACAGTGTGGCGCTCTGTGTGTGTGTGTGTGTGTGTGTGTGGTAGTGAGATGGACCCAGGGTCTCTCTCTGTCCTGGGGACAGAACCTGGGGCCTCCGCACTGAGATACAGCCGCACCTGGAGTCAGGAAGCATTTACCCCTTTTCTTCTAGGAGATTCACAGTTCTGGGTCTTTCATCTGTTTTGTGCTAATTTTGTATGTGCTGTTAGGTGAGACCCAGTGTCGCGCTTGTGCCCGTGGATGTCAGTGTCCCCAGCACCACTTTCCTCCCCAACTGCCTTTCCCCCTGGGGTCCTTGGGCCACACATAGGGTTGAGTCCTAGGCTCTCTGTTCTGTCCCATTCGTCCTTTGGTCTGTTGTGTGGTGCTACCACAGGCTTGTACTTCTGTGTCTTTTTTTAGACAAAGCCTCACTATGTAGCCCCAGCTGGCCTCAGTCTCACAGCAATCCTCCTGCCTCAGCCTCCTGAGTGCTGGGATTACAAGCATGTGCCACCATGCCTGGCTGAAACATTTTAAATTTAGTTATTTTTTTAAATTTATTTTTTCACTTTTTGAAACAGGGTCTCACTTTGTAGTCCAGGCTGCTCTTGAACTCACTCGGTAGGTAGCTTAGGCTGGCCTTGAATTCACGGCAATCCTGGGATTACAGGCTGGTGTTAGAAGTGTGCACCCTCATGCCTGCCAGAGACATTTTTAAGCATCAAATTTTTGTTTTGTTTTTTCTGGTACTGAGACTCAAACTCAGGATGCTGTGCTTGCCAGGCAGGCGCTGCGCCACTGAGCTACATCATCAGCCTCAGGAGCATCATGCTGATGCTCAAAAGTTTCAGAGTTTTGAGTTGCACAGTGGCGCTGGCCTGGACTTCCTGCTGCAGACATAAGCTCCATTCCTGGGACCGGGTCAGTAAATGAAATGGTCACTGAATGAGGAATTGTATACCGTGTGTGCATTGCAATATTCTGAACAAAGAAGTGGTCAGAGAAAACTCCAGCCGGATGGCCTTGCTTTTATCGGTATGACTCTTCTATGCAGCACTGCAATGTGTAACAGAACATAAAACTATAGCACTGTACTGTATATACAGCCAGCAGAAGTACAGTACTGTGTAAACCAGGTATACTGTGCAAAAAAGACATAGGCACTGTAAACAAGATGTACAGAATTGTATACGAAAAGGACAGGTCGTAAATCTGAACAGTTGTTATACAGGAAGCTCATTAAACAAGGAATACGTTTAAACAAGGAACAAGAACAGGAACAGCCTCCCCATTCTTGGGAGGCTGAGGCAGGAGAATGGCAAGTTTGAGGCCAGCCTGGGTAATATGGAGAGATCCTATCTCAAAATGAAAAGGAGGCCTGGGGATATAGCTGAAAGGTAGAGCGCTTGCTTAATACTTGTGAGGCCCAAGACTCAACCCCAGTACTGAAAGGAAAAAAAAACCTTTCTGAGTTTTGGATTTGGGCTGTTTGACCAGTGACCTCAGTTGCTTATTTATTTATTTATTTGTTTGTTTGTTTATTTATTTATTTTGGTACAGGTAGCCGAACTCAGGGCTTTGCACTTGCCAGGCAGGTGCTTGTACCACTGAACTATATCCCCAGCCCCACTGCTTCCTTTTGTATAGAGAGCTTAAATACGTGGTGAGTGGCTGAGAAGTGCTGAGTGCAAGAATTCTGGTCTTAGAGAGGGATCAGTAATCCATTAAAAAAACCATACCATTAAAAATATTGTACCATAAACTGGGCATAGCGGTACACACCTGTAATCCCGGCAGGCTGAGGCAGGAGGATCCCTGAGAGTTAAGACCATCTTAAACTACATAGTGAGACCCTGTCTCAAACAAATAAAACACAGCCAGGCATGGTGGTGTGCACCTGTAATCCCAGTCCTCTGGAAGGATCACAGGTTCAAGCCTAGCCTGGGCAATTTAAAAACTCAGCAACAAGAAGCCATCTCAGAAAAAATCTAAAAAAGGGATGGTCCTGGAGTGTAGCTCAGTAGGAAGGCTCTGGGTTGAAAACAGCAACGACAGTGACAGCAACACCTTGTGGCGTTTGTGAGACCCACCAGCCTGCAGGCGCCACACTGGAGGTCAGGGCTCGCCCGTGAGCTTGTCTCCAGGTAGTTTGCTCCGTGCTTCGGGAACAGAGCGCCAAAGAGCAAGAAAGGGCCTCCTCGGAGCGCCACCGTGTGGTGGAATGGGGGAAGGGAAGGTCAGGCAAGAGAGGAGGGCGACTTTGCATTTACCAAGGAGGGGCCAGGGACCCAGGCCCGACAGTGCGCCCTCTCTGCCATCACAGATGAATCCTCGCTTCCCTGAGCTCTCACTGGGGGGCTCAGTGTCCAGCTCAGTCTCCCCTGGGGAACTCGGGGCGGGGGCATGTTCAGACAGACTGGTGCTTTGTTTCCCTGCCTGGGTTGCTTCTCAGCTGCGTTGGCCTTTGTGATTCACGGTTTATTTAATTTGGGTTTTTGAGACAAGGCCTCGCTTTGTACTTTAGGCTGGCTTTGAACTCGCTAAGTAGCCCAGCCTGGCCTCAACTCTCAGTGACCTGCCTCAGTGACCTCCTGAGTGCTGGGATTTCCGGTGTGAATGATGCTGTCCATGGTGCCCTCGGGTTCAGTCCTCACATGGTGATCAGGAGACCGCCACCATCCCTGTGCAGGTTCCACAAAGCTAACGCGGGCAGACCCCTGCAGGACGCGTGGTCACGACCCCGGGTGCGCCAAAGCAGGGGGTGTGGGAAGCAGTCCTCAGCTCCCAAGGCCCCTGTGAGAATGCAGATGCGTGTCCTGCAGAGCTGGATGGGAACCCCAGGCCTGGCGTCCTAGGGATGGGTAGGTGATTGGGCTGGGCACTGTGGCGGCGATGGTGGCGGTGGGTCCCGGCCTCACATGCCCTTTCTCCCCTCTGCAGTATTTAGGTCAGCTGACGTGCATCCCAGGGTACCTGAATCCCTCCAGCAGGACAGAAATCCTGCACTTCATAGACAAAGCCAAGGTAACCCAGCCCCTGCTGCATGCTCTGCCCCTGGCCAATCAAGGCCTCAGTCCCCTTGGTTGGGACTCAGGCCTGGAAGGGGTGACCCAGTTCCACCATGTTATGGGTCCACGTGGCTCTGGCCACGGGACTGTTCTTCAGTCTTGTGTAACCCTGTGTGATGTGGGGCTATTTCCAAATTTCACAATTTCCAGTTATTCCAGAGGGCGTTCTGTAAGTCTGAACCTGAGCTGGGCGTGGTAGCTCACGTCTGTCATCCCAGCACTTGTGAGGCTGAGGCAGGAGGATCGCTGCAAGTTTGGGGCCAGCCTGGGCTACATAGTGAGACCCCCGTCCTTTGCAGCGTGCACACCAGCTCCCGGGACACCTGACGCAGGAGCATGATGCCGTGCTCAGCCTGTCTGCCTACAATGTCAAGCTGGCCTGGCGGGATGGGGAGGATGTCATCCTCAGGGTGCCCATCCACGACATCGCTGCCGTCTCCTACGTGCGGGACGACGCCGCGCACCTGGTGGTGCTGAAGACAGGTGCGGGCCGGGTGGGTGTGGGAGGCCGGGAGGGCCCCGGTCCTGAGCCGCAGCCACGACTTACGTGCAGTGCCGGCACAGCTTCTGCAGCACTGTGCTGAGTGCCAGGGCCGGGCGGGGCTGGCTGCTGAGGCCCTCTGGCCTGTGTCGTACACAGAGCCTTTGGGGGCTTGAGGGACACAGCATTTGGGGCCACTGTACGTTGGTGCCTGTGGGCCCTCCTGCTCCCACACTGCCCGGCAGTGGAGCCCAGAGAGGCCAACCCTGGAGGCCGGTGGGGCCAGGACCCTGGAGGAGTGCTGCTTCGTGTCCCCAGAGCCAGACGGCAGGGACCCCGGAGGGGGGGCTGGTGCACAAGCTGCTATCTGTCACCTTCTGGAGGCCCTGGCCTGGCGTTCAAGCCAGTGAGAAAGGAAGGGACGAACCGTGTGGCACTGTCCCTGTGGGCTGAGTTGTAAGGCTGGTGCTGCCCTGAGGACCCCAGAGGAGGCACTAGGGCGTGAGGGGTGAGGTGAGGGAAGCCAGGTTTCCACTGCACATCAGCAGTCCTTGATGGGGCGCGGTCGGGTTCGGTCTCCTTCAGGGGACCCCCCTCAAGGGTCTAGCAGCTTCTCACCAGGCCCCACCTTCCAAGAGTGGTACCCAGGGACCCCACTTCAGCCCCTTTGGGGACACTCTGCATCTGAGCTACAGGGCTTGTCTTCCTTCATGGTGTTTATTTATTTATTTATTTTTATTTTTGTCTTTTTGAGACAGGGTCTCGCTATGCAGTTCAGGCTGGCCTTGAGCTCACTTTGTAGCCCAGGCTGGTCTCAAACCCACAACAATCCTCCTGCCTCAGCCTCCCGAGTGCTGGGATTATAGGCGTGAGCCACCACGCCCGGCCCTTCATGATGTTTAGTACATTGTCATCAGTGAGCCATTTTAACCTCTAACAATGGTGATTTGCTGTGGCTCAAGGCAGAACCCTCGGCATGCACTCTCTCATTTGGCCTCTGGAATTCGTCCCGCCTCCATGCCCATGCCCAGGTGGACTAACAGGCCCATGAGGGTCCGGCCAGGCTGGTGTCTGGGCCACTCAGAGCTACTGTGGCCAGCAACAGAGGGGCCCTGTTTTTTGCCCTTGAGCCCCACAGGGGAGGGACCCAGACTGCCAGGCTCGGGGTGTATGGCAGGTGGGGGGGCCGCCCCCTTTGTCTCTGTGCCACTCAGGAGAACAGGGGGCCAGGGCCCAGGGCTCTGGGAGGCAGTGGCCAGAGCTGGGCTGGAGGACGCAGGTCACCGGTGCGTCTCCCGCAGCACCTGTGCGTGACGGGAGCGGATGGGTGGTGGAGGAAGGGCGGGCGGGAGTGGTATCCTTGGCTGTGGCTGCCCCACTGGCCATGTCACAGCTGCTCATGGCTCCCTCGAGAGCCGCCCCAGGCCCCGGCTCAGAAGCAGAGAGACAGCAGTGCGTGTTTCTTTGTTTTAAATTAAATCCGCTGGTACAGTTTAGGTCACTTAACGACTGCATGCGTCACAGGGATCTGCACCCGGCCCAGCCTGGGTCCACCTCTCCCCAGCACCTCCCTCGTTTATAAAGCCTTGTTTTCACTGATTCCTTCTTGGCTCATTGTGTCTTGCCCCTTCCTTCCTTTGCCCGCCGCACTGGAATGTTTTCCTCCTGATTCACAGCGTCTGCCACATGTTTTGGTCCTTATCTGCATGTTCAGTCTCACACCAGAGATGATGTGGTGTTTAATACACCTGCGATGGGTTTCACTCAAGGGCGTGCGCCTTGAGACGGGATGAGAGATTCTGCTCAGCCCCATCTCTAAAACATTGACCTCGGCCACCGTGGAAATAGGAGCTTGTGAATCAGTGCCCCCGGGCCACGTATGAAGCCCCTGATGGTGACTCCTGGGCCCAGCCTGACGAGGAGGCATCTTTTCCTGTGCTCAGGAGCCTGGCGGCCGGCAGCGGTTGGGGCAAGGCAGCTTGGCCTCTCTGAGGGCCTCACAGCTTTGCCTGCTCCTGGCCCTCGTCCGAGGCTGTGTGCCCCTCGCACTGGCCTGGGTCTGCCCTTTTCCCTCCCTCCCGGGCGGAGGTGCCCTCAATGCCTGGGTGGCAGGGCCACTGCGAGGCCTCTGGCTGGGCCTGGTGTATAACCCAGCTCTGATCACCGAGCTGTGTACGGCCTGTGTCCTGGGTGTCGGGAGTCACCTTGTGCTGTCTTGGGGCAGCGCGGGGAAGGGTGCTGGGTGGGACTGTCTAGGTGAGCACCTGCATCCTGCCGTACACATGCTGTCAGGCCCAGCCCTGTGCCTCAGCTCACTCGCGTGTAAGAAGGAAGTGCCTTAGGCCAGAATTTATAGAAACTTCCTGGACGGTTAACTTGAACCCCGTGAAATTGTCTTTTGTATAGATGAAAAGAGTTGCGTAAATGAATGTGGTGCTACATGGCTGTGTTCCAGCATTTAGAAGGCTGAGGCAGGAAGATCATGATTTTGAAGCCAGCTTGTTTCAGAAAGAAAAAAACAAACAAACCAGCCCTCGAGTCCTGGCTGTCCTGAATCTCCTCCATCCCTAGCCCGGATGCTGGGAGGTCAGATGGGGGACCCACGTGGAGTGCCATTGCCCAGCGAGATGACACACAGCGAATGGGGATTCCTGGGCCCTGGAGCCCCGGGCTGTCCCATCTCATCCTTGTTAGGGGGAGAGGAGGGACCTGCCCAGGGCACATGCCTGGCATGGACCAGCCTCCCTGGAGGCATGGCAGACGCCTGGCCAGGTAGAGGTGTCCTGAGTGCCCTTGGGCCTGTCCTCCTGCCACGGTACCACCCTGATGGCCATTTACCCCCAGCCCAGGACCCAGGCATCTCCCCCAGCCAGAGCCTGTGCGCAGAGAGCTCCAGAGGCCTTGGTGCGGGGCCCCTGCCAGAGAGCACAGTGGGGCCGGTGGAGGCCTGCTGCCTGGTCATCCTGGCCACGGAGAGCAAGGTGAGCTGGCTCCCCCAGCCCCTACATCCCCAGCCTGGCCCTTGCCACCCCCTGGCCTGTCCCTGAGGTGCCCAGCAGAGTACCTGTCCTTATCCTCTCAGAGTGCAGGTGGCAGAGGGGGCTTGTAGGTTACAGGTTCGATTCCCCATCGGCTTGGGAAGTCACCCGACACCTTTCTGTGTACCATCTGCATCTGTGAGATGGGTCAGAGTGACTGGCTGCCCTAGATGGCCCTGCCTAGTCCTGTCCAGCCTTGGCGGGATGAAAACTTCAGCCACTTGATGCTTCATCGGAGGGGGGCTCCCTGGGCATTGTGGCAGCTGAGCAGCTCCCCAGCTCTCTCTGTTGACACCCAAGGATGTCCTCACATACAGCCACACATCCCCAGGTGGACAGGCAGAATCACCTCAGGAGAAAAGCCCTGCTCTGAACAGCACCTGCCTCCCAAGGTGTCCCACAGCAGTGGGATGCATGGCATGTCCCTCTCCCCTGGCTGTGTCCAGCTTGGGCCTGGTCTCTGTTCCTGCCTGGGCAGGGTGGGCAGCATCTGGTGCCCAGGTCCAGCACAGTCTGGGCACTGGGAGGCCCTCTGGGCCCCTGTCCCTCCTAGAGAGCCGGGGGTGGCTCACCACGGCCCCTCCAACACGGCAGCTGCACTGTCCTCCTCCAGGTGGCCGCGGAAGAGCTGTGCTCCCTGCTCGGCCAGGTCTTCCAGATCGTTTACACAGAGTCCACCATCGACTTCCTGGACCGAGCCATCTTCGACGGGGCCTCCACACCCACCCACCACTTGTCCCTGCACAGTGGTAAGTGAGGGCGGCTGTGGCGGAGAGGGGTTGCTGTGGGCTCTGACCGAGCACCACACAGGGTACCCAGGCCCAGCTGGTGTGAGCTGAGGGCCCATCCGGGACCACAGGGACCCATCTGGTGCTGCTCAGATGGCCAGGGCTGAGGTGGGGGCAGGGAGGTAACACAGAGGGAGCCCGTGCCCTGAACTTCCATGGGGTGGAGCGTGGAGCAGCATGGGCCTCCCCGTGGCCGCACACCCGTCCCTGAGGGCACCGCCCTCTGCCTCAGCTGCCTTTTGCAGCTCCGGGGTGACCTGGCGCAGGTCTGTGGGGCTGCAGTCGCGTCCCTCCTTGCAGCTGTTGCTCCTTGAGGGGTCGGTTTGGGTTTGTCCACACTGGGGGCCGGGAGGGAGGGAAGGGAGTGGCGGCTTTTCTGTGTGGGCAGCATCCCTGCCTGGCTCTTGCTGGTGGCTCGCAGGTGCAGAGCCCTTTGTGTGCCCGGACTGGGACAGCTATTGTCCCTCAACAGCCATTCTCTGCTGCCTCCAGACCCCAGTCCCCACAGACCCCAAGCCCTCGCCCCCTCATGGAGCCCTCCTGTGTCACCCATGGGGACATTGGGGCATGTAGGTCAGCAGTGTGTCTGGCAGTACTGGTGCAGCCTGACTGCCTGGCCTTAAAAAGATGCTTTTGAGGTCAGGTTGGGTGTGGTCGCTCAGGCCTATAATCTCAGCACTCAGGAGCCTGAGGCAGGAGGATTGCCACAAGTTCAAGGCTAGCCTGAGTTACATAGCAAGATCCTGTCTCAAAAAAACTAAACCAAACAAAAAGATGCTGTGGAATCCCACTAGTTTTTCTACTACTGGGGATTGAACCCAGGGTCTTTGCACTAAGCTACATCCCCAGCCCTCCTGTTTTGTTTTTTTTTTTAACTTTGTTGTGTTTCTTTTTTTTTCGTACTGGGAATTGAACTCAGGACCTTGTACTTGCCAGGTAGGTGCTTATGCCACTAAGCTATATACCCGGCCCAAAACTTTTTTATTCTTAAGATTCTTTCCCTGCCTCAGCCTCCCAAAAGCATGGGTGCACATCGCCATACCTGGCCAGGGGTTTATCTTTTAAACAATTTTCTTTTAACTGGAAAACACACAGCTCACATGTTCACTGCTGCATGAGTCCCATCACGAGGCAGACACGAGTGGCGCCATTTGTTCGGGGCTCTGTGAGCCTCTCCCTGCCAGGCTTCCCCACGTCTGTCCACTGTGGGGCGCACACAGGTGTGTGCATGTACTTCAGCCTCGGCTTTTGTATGGCGTTGTCTCTTATGCTGTGACACCATCCACACTCCAGCTTAGGGAGCTGGCGATGTAGCTCAGCGGCACAGCACCTGCCTGGCAAGTGTGAGGTTGAGTTTGATTCCTGGTACCAAAAAAACAAGAAACAAGCCCTGTCTGAGGCTGCTCGCGGAGCTCCCTAGACCTGGTCCTGCGTGGGCCTCCCAGCTGCTGCCTTGCAGCCCCTTGGGCTCTGCAGCACGGCGTCTCAGCCCCTCACTGCCACCTGCCCCTCGCCTTCTCAGTGTCCAGCTGCAGAGCCTAGGGTCCTTCCCTCTTTGCGCCCCATTAGTCTTTCCCCATCATCCCCCAGATGCCCGTGGCAGTGGGCTGTTTGGATCCAGACGCAGCCTGCAGTCTGGGTCACACAGACAAAGGTGTGACTTGCAGGGCCTCACCCAGGCAGCTGCCCTGTGTTAGACCCTCTGCCAGGATCCGTGGGCCTGTGCTGTGTCCTGGCCAGGGTCAGGTTGTCCAGCCCTGTGACCTGGGACAGGCGACAGATCCTGACTGGTGTGGTTTTGTGCATACTCGACGCCCCTGAAGGCAGCTCAGCATATTCTGCGTGGGCTCCAGCCCGGAGCCCTGTGCTTGGCACACAGCTCACGCAGCACCTGGCCGGCTCCAGGATGAAGGACTGGGGCACCCAGAGGCCAGGCGGCCTGTGCCTCCTAGGATTCTGGCACTGGGGCCAGCTGTGTACTCAGGTTGGTTTTAGGCCACACGGGGCAGCGCCCCAGCCTGACCGTGGCATTTGCCTCCTGTGCCTTACCCACAGATGACTCTTCCACGAAAGTGGACCTGAAAGAGGCCTATGACGCGGAGGCCAGCACCTTGTGAGTGCGCCTGCAGCCCTGTGCCCACGTCCCCTCCCCCCACATCCCCTCCCTGGCTAGCGCCACCCTCTGCCTCAGCTGCCTTTTGCGCTCCAGGGTGACCTGGCCTATGTCTGTCTGTTGGTGCCGCCCTCCCCTGCTTTGTCCCCCACACATCTCTGGCCCATGGACCTTCCGCCTTTGCTGTGTGACAGTCACACTTGGGGGCCCACCTGGCATGCCCGGCCATCTCTCTCTCTCTCTCTCTCTCTCTCTCCCCCTCTCATCCTTGCCACCACCATGCTCCGCATCCCTGTGCCCCGCCGCCCACACGCCGTGCCCCTTTACAGCTGCTTCCCGGACTGTGCGGATGCTGGTGGGCTGCCACTGTCCTGCATGCAGGCGTCGCCGCACGGCAAGACGGCCAGCGAGAGCGAGCTGAGCACCAGCGCGGCGGAGCTGCTGCAGGACTACATGCTCACGGTACGCGGCTGACCCTACCCGGCCGCGCCCTCCATGCATCCCGCCCGTGCTTCAGCTGGGCCCTCTGCCTCCACCCACAGCTGCGCACCAAGCTGTCCTCGCAGGAGATCCAGCAGTTCGCAGCGCTGCTGCACGAGTACCGCACCGGGGCCTCCATCCACGAGTTCTGCATTAGCCTGCGGCAGCTCTACGGGGACAGCCGCAAGTTCCTGCTGCTCGGTGAGGCCCGATGGGGGTAGGGGTGGGGGCTCCTGCCAGGCTCAAGGAAGGTGCCCGAGAAGAGCTGGGGTGCTCTTTGGGAAGGTGACGCTTGAGTGGGTTCTGCTGAGTGTGTAGGAGTTTGCTGGAAGAAGAGGCAGAGACATTATTGCAGCTGTAGCAAGACCCTCGAGGAGCTCAGTGATGTGGGGCAGTAGCTGGCAGGCAGGAGAGGTAGCCATGCCACCCGTACCTGGCTGGAACCTGCAGCACTGCCTCTCAGGAGACAGAGACCCTGTTATGGTTTCCCTTCTGCCCATGCTCAGAGCAGTAAGTTGGCAGAAGCCACTCGGGGGCTGCTAGGTCCGGGGCCTGTGCCCCAGTGAACCGTGGGGGTAGGTGTATCCTCCCATTGCCTTTTCTTTTTGAGCTACCAGGGCTTTTGCACTGTGCTGCATCCCTAGTTGTTAAATTGCCCAAGTGAGGCTTGAACTCGTGATCCTCCTGCCTCAGCCTCCCAGAGTGCTGGGATTGTAGCCCTGCACCACGTCGACTGGCCTGTTTCCTCTTTTATGGGCCTGGCAGGCATTAGCCACTGCTCCTGGTGGGATGAAGAGGCAGACAGGCTGCTCCCAGAGGTTTCCCTGATCTGTCCCTCGCAGGACACGGCCTTGGAGGCCACAGCCAGTGGCTTTCTGCCTTGTTCTCCGACAGGCGCCATTTTTCAAGGAGTGGGTGGCAGAGAGCAGAGTCTGGGCTTGCTGCCACTCCTGGCTGCTCTGGCAGGCCCTCCTTTCACTCAGAGCCCTGGCTCTAGGAGTGGGGCCTGGGCCATTCCCCACTCCTACTCTGTGCCTGGGATGGGGCCCAGCCTGCTGTATGCCCGCAGTGGGGTTCAGAGGTCCCGAGTGTCCCTGGGCCTCCAGATTGAGGTGGTCACCCAGCTGGCTCGCCAGCACTAGGATGGAGTCCGGCTGGGGACAGCAGCTCACTGCCAGTGCCACCCGGAGGTTTGTGGGTGACAGTGAGCTGTCAGGGCTAGGGTCTTAGGATGCAGCTGCATGCTGTCGGGTCCTCAGGCGGGTCCTGGGGGCAGCGCACCTGAGAGGGCCCTGAGCTGTGTTTGTGCTGGGCCCGTGTGGCAGGTCTTCGGCCCTTCATCCCCGAGAAGGACAGCCAGCACTTCGAGAACTTCCTGGAGACCATCGGCGTAAAGGACGGCCGAGGCATCATCACCGACAGCTTTGGCCGGCACCGGCGGGCGCAGAGCACCACCTCCACTGCCAACGGGAGCAGGGCCGCGGGGAGCCCCGATGACTGCTCGGGGCCCTCCGAGGGGGATGAGTGGGACCGCATGATTTCGGACATCAGCAGCGACATCGAGGCACTGGGCTGCAGCATGGACCAGGACGCGGCGTGACGAGCATGGTGGGAGCGCCGCACCCTCTGCAAGGCCATGCCAGGCTGCCTGGGAGGAGGCACCGGCCCCAGTGCAGGCCCTTGGCACCAGCATAGGTGGCCAACAGCGGGTCCTCCACTGTGAAGGGGCGTGGAGCCACTGCAGGACGTGCCCGGCACAGGGCAGAGGCTCCACGCTTGTCCTGGCCTCCACGGGGCCTGTGTCGGCCCCATGTAGGGGGGCGGGGCCCAGCCATGCCGGCAGGAAAGCCAGGCCTGTGGCCAAGCCAAGACAGCTGTCATTTTGCACATGACGTTCCTCATGTCACTCTCAGAGACCTTAAAAGAAGTTTACTGCAATGTGAATAATTTAATCTCCCGCTGCTGGGCTTCTTTCTGATCTGCCTGGATGAAAGCCGTGTTGCCACGAGGGTTGTCACTCTGGCCTTGGCCCCCGAGGCCCCTGTCTTTACTGCAGTCCTGGGATGGGGGATGCAGGGCACATGCTATGGACCTCAGGGTAGGGGCAGGAGGCGGCTAAGATGCCTCTATCTCGCCCCGTGCACAGGTTCCCACGGGGGCGCTGCTTGCTGTGGTCTTCTCCCCAGGCCTTCTGGCAACAGGTGCCATCCGAGGCTTTGTGGTCTCGGCCCAGGGTTGGGGGCTTCAGAGAAGTGGACACAGCCCCACCTTGTCCCCGTGCTGGGTCCTGTCCCCATCTCTAGCCAGGCTCACAGCCTCTGTGTGGCCTCTGTCCCCTGGGCCCTTTCCAACCTTTTGCAGACATGGGAGGGGACCTGGGTTGGGACATGCAGGGCTCCTTCCTGCACACTCAGCTCTGCTGAGACCCCTGGCACATCCAGCAGGCTCCTGGCCAACCTGACACTCATGCCCCCTCCCGCCCGTGCCGGGGACTGTGCCACTGGGAAGAAGGACACCCCAGACACTCTCGCTGTGTCTCAGCCAAGCCAGAGGGCCTAGAGCAAGGTGGGCAGGTGTATGGTGTCATAGCCCAGCACAGGGCCCTGAGGCCAGGTCTTTGCGTTTTGAGATAGGGTCTGGCTGTGTAGTCCAGGCTAGCCTTCAGTGAACTGTGTAGCCCATGCTGGCTTTTTTTTTTTTTTTGGCGGTACTGGGGATCGAACTCAGGACCCTGCACTTGCTAGCCATGCTGGCCTTGAACTTGCAACACTCCTGCCGCATTCTCCCAAGAGCTGGGATTAGAAGTGTGGACCAAGTTTCACAGAGTTCCCTCTGTTGTGGGCTCTCCCCTCACGTTGGAGCTGCGCCCTGGTCCCTGGAGGCCTCAGGCCCTGCCCAGGGGACAGAGGCCACACAGAGGCTGTGAGCCTGGCTAGAGGTGGTCCCAGTGCCACACAGGTGGGACACGGCCTTGGCTCCATCTGTGTGGTCACGGCCACATGCCTAATGCCACCACGTGGCCCAGATACAGCCAATATTCAGAGCTACGGCTGCTGGCAGAAAGCGACGGTGTGAGGGGCGGCGGGCACTCAGAGGGCGTTGCGGGGACACGGCAGTGATTTGGGGACACGAGTGGTGAAGGACAGCGGCGTGGTGAGGGACATGAACATAGGCGGGTGTTGGGGATGTGAGGGGGCACCAGAGCCGACGCTGCCGCTGTGGCTGACAAGGACCCGATGGTGGCGAGGGGGGACAGCAATGTTGAGGTGATGCTTCGGGAAGACGGTGCCAGAGGCACACAGGGATGTCCAGTGCCGTGGGGACACCACAGGGTGAGCAGGTTTTCCCAGGCTGAGGGATGTCAGACGGCACTGGGGATCCTCAAGAGTGACAGGACAGGGTGCCTTCAGGACACAGAATAGTGGGGTGACACCGTGCAGTCGGGACACTGATTTATTGGGCAGCGCTGGGGAGGGCAGGGCAGGCCCGGCTCAGGCAGCAGCTACATGGTCAGCTCCTGTGGAAAGAGTGAGGGCACAGCGTCACGTGGAGGCGCCGCACAGCCCACCGCAGGGCCTCTTGGGTTCCCTGGGGACATAGGGAGCCAGAGGGTCCCATGCCTCTCACCATGATGGCATTGACAATGTCACTGTGGTTGTCCCTCAGCGCCCGCACAGCCTTGGCCCTGGACACGTTGGCCTGAGCCATCACCAGCTCGATGTCACGCAGCTCCAGCCCCGTCTCATCCACCTGTGGGGGTGGAGGGGTGTTACGGAGGCCAGAGCAACCCCCAACCTGGTGGGGCCCCAGGGCCCTGGGCTGTACCTCTTCTTCCTCCTCCTCATCTTCCTCACACTCTGGCCTCAGCCGGGGTCCAGGTGCCGACTCGGGGACCAGGGCCAGGGACTCGGAGGGCACCTTGAACTTCTCTGCTGCAGCTTTGTGCACTTGCTGGGACAGATCCTCAATCTGCGACACGGGACGACTGTGTCAGCAGGGCCTGTGCACACCATCCCCCAGCCACAGCCCCAGTCACAGCTGAGACAGACCTTGGCCTCCCCAAAGACCACGTAGGTGTCAGAGGCGGGGCTTTTGAAGACGTCGGGCTTGGCGATGACGAAGAGGATGTTCTTGGACTTCTGGATGGTGATCCTTGTGACACCCTGAATCTGCCGCAGGCCCAGCTTTGACATGGCCTAAGACAAGAGGACCCAGGTCAGGGAAGATATCCCCATGACCTTGGGTGCCTGAGGCTGGGGTCTCTTTAGGGGATGGGTGCAGGTTCCCAGGTAGTCCCAGAGCCCCCTTTCGGGTGGGATCTCGCTGGCATGGGGGGCGCCCTGCCTGAGGACAGCTCTGCCATGTTCCCCCTCTGGGGTCCCCGAGGGGTTCTGCTCACCTTCCGAGCCTTCTTCTCGCTGCGGCTCTGCTTGGCTTTGGCGATGGTTTCCTCACTGCTGCCTGTCGGGGCCTGTGGGGAGCAGGGCTCTGAGCTCCTGGGGGGCTGCAGGACTACCCTGAGGCCACCCTCCCCCTAGACGCGTCACCTGGGCTGGGCGCTGCGTGTGAGGGGCCGAGGGGTCCTGCTCATCCAGCTCAGTTGATGACTCCCCGTGGCTGTCCGAGTGCTGGCCGGAGCCTGGGGCCCTTGGGGAGTCTGGGGAGGGGATGGGAGTAAGACCACACTGGGGCCCAGCATGGCAGTACCCACCGAGAGAAGCCGCGCCGCCCACGCCTCTCACCTTCCTCCAGGCTGTCCTCATCCTCTTGCTGTCCGAGAGCTGGGAGCCCTTGAGGACCACGTGGGCCTTGGGACCCCAGGAGAGGAGGCACTTGGCAGGGGGGTGAGGTCTGCGAGGCTGGCTCTTTGGCATCTGCGGGAGCCGCCTTGGGGCTGAGCGGGGGGCCTTGGGGTGCCAGGCCGAAGCGCTGCCTGGCTCCCCGAGGCTGTGTGGTTCCTGAGGCAGCGGCACTCCGCTGGGCTCCCACTTGAGGTGGTGGGGGACACCGAGAGGCTGGGGGCTCCTCACCCTCCACGGAGTCTTCCTGGGGACGCCGGCATGGGCGAGAGGCAACAGGAGCAGAGGGGTTGGGGTCCAGGAGCCTGGTGCGGGGTGCACTGGGTGGGCCCCGGGCCGGGGTTCTGGGGAATGGTGGGGGGGATGGGCTAAGGAGACCTGGGGTGGCCAGGGGCCGCTGGCCATGGCCCGGGGCAGGTTCCAGCTGTGGGGAGGGCAGTGGAGATGGGCCGGGCTTTCTGGGGCCTTCCTCATCCAGCTTGGACACAGCCCTGGCTGAGGACTCCAGGTAGGAGCCTTGCTGAGCCCTGGAAGCCAGAGCTGTGGAAAGCCTGGATGCTGGGGTGCCCTTGCTGCCCAGGGCCCTGCCTTCTCTGCGTGGGCTCAGGGGCTGTGCCTGACTGACCTCAGGGCAGGTGTTGCGAAGGGCCTTGGGAGCATCCCTTGCCCCTCGGGGTGCCGACCTAGGTCCGTGTCCCTGCGTCGGTGGCTTGGGAGCCCTAGCCCTCTGGTTCTTAGGCGCACGGGCCTCCTCTGGAGGCAGGCGAGTCTCAGCCCCGTTGCCCATGAGCACTCGGGCTTCTGGACACGTTTCCTGCTTCACAGGAGGCAGGCCTGGGTCTCCTTCCTTTCTAGGACCAAGGGCAGCTTCAGGGGGGCTGGGGGCCCCCATGTCCAGGGTGGGCCTTGCCTCTTCCTCCTGGAGCCCAAGAGTCCCAGCCTCTGCCCCTGGCTTGGGGCCATCCTGCAGGGCCTGGTTCAAGGCCACAGGCTCTGGGTCACCAGGGGATGCTGCAACCCACTCCTTGGGCACAGGCTTCGGTCCTGAGGCCACACCTAATTCCTGCTGGGCCACAGAGGCCATGGCCTTGCTCCCTGGAGTACAGCCTACTTGAGCCTTCAGGGCCTCTGCTGTGGCCGCAGCCATAGTCTCCAGGCCCAAAGTGGAATCTCCAACTTGAGGAGGTGGAGAAGATTCTGGAGGGCCCTGGGGTAGTGAGGTTCCCTGTTTGGCCTGCAGGGGGCCTTGATTTTCATCCTCCAGTAGTGGAAGAGGAGCTTCAGCAGAGTCCTGGGGTAACAGGACACCACTTCCAGCCTCCTGGGACCCTGGTGTGGCCACAGCTGCTGCCTCTAGGCTTGAGATGAGATCTTCCTCTTGCAGAGACAAAGGTGGAGACTCAGGAGAGTCCTGGGGTAACAGGACACCCCCTTCACCCTGTAGGGGCCCCAGCATAGCTGCAGCCATGCACTCCTGTCCTGAGGTAGGATCTTCATCCAGCAGAGGCAGAAACTCTGTGTCAGGAGACTTCTGGGGTTTTGGGACGCCTCCTCCAGCCTGCAGGGCCCCTGCTGTGGCTGCAGCCATAGACTCTGGGCCTGGGGTGGGATCTGCGTCTTGCAGAGAGGGACATGAAGACCCAGAAGAATTCTGGGGTATAAGGACACCCCCTTCAGCCTCCTGGGAGGCCAGCATGGCCACAGCCACAGATTCCAGGCCTGAGGTGGGATCTTTGTCCAGCAGAAGCTCTGTCTCCGCAGAGTCCTGGGGTGATGGGAAGCCCCCTTCGGCCTCCTGGGATTCCAGTGTGGCTGCAGCCACAGACTCTGGGCCCAAGGTTGGATCTTTGTCCAGCAGGGACGTAAGTGCAGACTCAGGAGAGTCCTGGGGTAACACGACACCCCCTTCAGCCTGCAGGGGCCCCAGCATGGCTGCAGCCGTGCACTCCTGTCCCGAGGCAAGATCTTCATCCAGCAGAGATGGAAGCTCTATGTCAGGAGACTCCTGGGGTTTTGGAATGCCTCCTCCAGCCTGCAGGGCCCCTGCTGTGGCTGCAGCCATAGACTCTGGACCTGGGGTGAGATCTGCATCTTGCAGAGTTGGATGTGAAGACTTGGGAGAATCTTGGGATGACAGGATGCCCCCTTCAGCCTCCTGGGGTTCTAGCATGGCTGCAGCCACACACTCCAAGCCTGAGGTAGGATCTTCATCCAGCAGAGGCAGAATTTCTGTCTCAGGAGACTCCTGGGGTAAAGGGACGCCCCCTTCCGCCTGCAGGGGCCCCAGTGTGGCTGCAGCCACAGACTCCAGCTCTGAGATGGGATCTTCATTCAGCAGGGGTGGAACTGCAGACTCTGAAGACTCCTGGGGTAAAGGGACACCCATTTCTGCCTGCAGGGGTCCCAGTGTGGCTGCTGCCACAGACTCCAGGTCTGAGATGGGCTCTTTGTCCAGCAGAAGCTCTGTCTCAGGAGAATCCTGGGGTGACAGGACACCCCCTTCATTCTCCTGGGACTCCAGTGTGGCTGCAGGCACAAACTCCAGGTCTGAAATGGGATTTTCTTCTAGCAGGGGTGGAAATGCTGACTCAGGAGAGTCCTGGGGTAAAGGGACGCCCTCTTCTGCCTGCAGGGGCCCCAGCG
>PVLD010023577.1:0-27117 GCA_004027595.1 Dinomys branickii | reverse complement strand
TATGTATATATGAATATACCTATAAGCAGGAGGGCTAACATGGTTCTACTATTGTATTATATCACTTAATGCTAAGGAATAATCGATGACGGGTTATTTGATCAATATTGTATGTCTGTATGTATTATCCTGAACACACATTTCGAAGATATCAATAGCAAAGCAGCAACTATTGCTGTTTTTTTGTTGTTGTTGTTGTTGTTTTTGTTGTTTGCCTGTTTTGTTTTTTGTCTTTGGATTTTTGGTTTTTGTATTTTTTCTGTTGTTGAGAAGATTAATTGTATGACTAAATTTGCATGTCTGTATATGGGTTCATATGTTTACACTTCGAAGATAGCAATGGATAAAGCAATGACCACTGTTGGGACCATGTCCCCTTGTCTGTAGATTAGTTGTGACTGTACTGTTTTTTGTGCTAATTGGTGTCTGTTTGTTCGTATGTTTTTGTACTTTTATTTTTTTAAATTAAAAAAAAATCTAATTCCTCTATCTTGGTAAGGCATTCCACAGTTAAATTTTATGCGAATAATTCACTTTGAGAATTATTTAACCAGTTAGTAGTCTGCTCCTCGTATAAAAGTTAAGGTATTAATTTATTCAACAAATAAAGTCCTTCGTTTGGGAAGAGTTATAATGAAAATACAGGTCTCCACCCCCCTTTCGCTTCCAGATTTTAACTCACTCAAAGAAAAATCTTTAAATTAAAATCAGTTGTTACTTCAATGACATCTTCTATTTTTTCCAAATAACATGTATGACTAACTTCTGATTTTTTCCATTTTTATATCAATATGACTTTCCTGCTGTGGAAAATAAGAATTGAGCTTTCTTATACAATCTATACCATCTACTCAGAAGAATTAATGCACAGGTTTTTGCTACATCAATAGTCAGTTCTTATGTCCCTAGGAAACATAAATATTAGCTGTTCTAATCCAATAACTCTACTATAATTGCATTTGTTTTCTTAAAAAACGTCTCATATTCTCATATGTGTGGTGGCCTGTATGTGTATCACGCATTTATCACGAAAGTTTCTGAAATTTGAATCTTTTTTCACAGTGCTAAAACACATCAGGCATGCAGTTTCATTTCACCCCTGCCTCTCTCAGCCTTTGATCTTCCTGCTACAGTTAGGACGCTTGTTCTCAGAGTGTGTTGCTGTTCTGCTGTTGTCCTGGGCTTTTCCTTCACTGTCAGCCAGGCAGTACACTGTGTTTTATTCTTCGTTATTTTTCACTGGTCTGGATAGCAAGACTTCCTGATCCTTGGTTTTTCCCCCATTTTGAGAGAGTATCAGAGAAAAAATCATAGAAGAGAAATTTTTCAAAAGAAAAAGTCTTGCTCCTGCATTCTTGATTAGTAGGTAAATGAGGTATAGAACTTTTAGTTTGAAAAAATTCTTTTGGAATTTTGAAGACTTTGTTCTACTGTGATGTTAAGGACTAAGAAATCTGCCATGTGAAATGCTTGTGTCTGGTAGGATTTCTGCTGGTTCACTTCTTCAGCCCTCTCTAGGGTCTATCCCGTGTTCTGGACTTCCACATGATGCACTTGGTGTGAGTGCTCTTTCGCATCCATTGTGCTCTCTGCGAACACTTGAATCCACCAAAATGCAGTTCGCTAAAACTCTAACATTTCTTTGATAAATTCTTCCTTTGGTAATTTCTTTGGTGGGACAAAATAGTTTTGAGCTCCTGGTTTCTCTCTCTCTGTCTCTCTCTTTCTCCATCTCTCTCTCCCTTCCATCATCTTTCTTTCACCATTTTACTCCTCTGAGTATTTTTATGTTATCAACTGTTTTTGAGCCTTGAATTGATGCTAAAATAGTTTTTTAAATTTATTAATCTTTACATACAACATCTTGCTCTTTTTAAATTTTCTCTTTTCAGTCAGCTCAAGCAAAATCAAATAATGACAACTCTAATGAAACCAATCTACATGAAGACGGAGCAAATGAACAGTTTGGCTCAGTTGCACATTTTATCGCAGCTTGAACAAAACCTCATCTGTGCAAACCTGCTTTCAGTAAGGCTGGCTACTCTCCTTAGAATAGATTTGCTCAGACACACAGTGAACCTGCAAAGCAGGGATGAGAAGTTCTCCTCCTCGGAGGTTCTGGTCCTGTTGGAGTGGGTGGAGAGAATGAGCGACCCCATTTCCCTCTCCCTGCTGAGCCCGCTTCGCTGCCCTATTCTCCCATAGAATTGCTGGCACCTGAATCTCATCTCTTACCTGCACCGCCAGTGCCGGATACTGTTACAGTGTGAAGATCTGCCCATTTATCTTATTTTCTACCAAGCTTTTATTAAAGAATGAGTTGTTTCTTTCACAATATATCCAATGATACCTGACTAGTTTAGGAGATAGGGCCCAGTGAGTGTGATATTACAGTTAAGTGAGGCTGCAAGGCTGAACCTCTCACCAAATAGGATCAGAGTCCTCATAAGAATAGGAGGTTGAATTTCAATCTGTCTCTCTGTCTCTGTCTCTCTGTGTCTGTCAGTCAGTCTTGTCTGTGGGTGTGTGTGTCTCTCTCTCTCTGTGTCTTTCCACACAGAGAGGAGATGACATGAGGACACAGCAAGAAGATTCCACCTGTAATCAGGAAAAGAAGACTCACTACAAACCAACCTTGTTGGCATGTTGGTCTGATCTTGTATATCAAAGGCCCAGACAATAACCCCTGGGAGACAATAACCTCTTTTTTAAACCAGGCTTTGCTTTTGCTTTTTTTTAAACTACCAGTGTGTAGTTTTGTTATGACTGCCTAGCAGACTAATTCAGTTACTGAATAATCAAATCAAACATTTCCAAACTTCCTTATGACCACGGTGGCTGTTTCCTGTGTAGCAACTCTAAGCATTCATCTCCAAAAACAATCTGCTTTAAGAAAAGTGGAGAAGTTTTATGTTGATTCTTGATGCAAAACTCATTCAGCCCCTAGGACTTTCTGGTGATTTCTAGATAATACAAATTCTAAAGTAACTTTAGATCCCAACCAGAGTCTCACATTAGCACTTTAATATTCTCAGAACCAGTTTTTAACTAAACACTACAAGATTTAAACTAAAATTGGCATTTTCAAGCAGGAGAGGCTGCGTGCTAGAGGACTGTGTGTCAGGAGGGTGGGGGCTGTGTTGCCCTCCTCCCGCCGGTATCCACTCCCTGGTGTACACAATGGAGTGTTTGCAAATCTACTCAGAGAAGGTAGCTGCTTTCTCCTCCAAACAAAGAACTGAAATGAATTGTAAGACAGACCAAACATTCATTTGAAAAATAAATTGGTCCTGAAGTAAACCCTGTCCAGCTTGCCTTTGGGCCACCCTTATGGTACTGCACGGACTCCTGTTAATGCGAGGCATCAACTGCCTAGTGAGAAAAATGTGGAGAAACAGAACATTGGTGTCTTCAGATCCTCTACACTTTGTGTGCTTGTTTTAACGTGTGAAGCAATGGATGAATCTTTTTTTAATCTGCCAGGTATTTTAAATGCTATATACGATATATAGTTTAAATTGATACTTTGTTTTAGACTTGTTTTAGATGAGTTTTGTCAACTATTGTCATAATTATTTTTATTCGTGAGATGCAGTGCAATGATATATAGATATAAAGAGATATTACTGTATTGAATCACAGTAATTAGCGCTTATGATGGGGGATCACTTCTTAGTTTCAACCTGCTATTCTGTGTGACAGACCAGCATCATATTCCATTAAGCACTTTAAAATGTGAGAACAATGATGTAGTAGTTTGGTTTCATTAAGTAAAAAATTCAATCTATACATGAAATGTTATTCATACATGCATGCATAATATCTTTAAAATAGAAACATATCCCTGTGATTGCCTGACTTTTTAGAACACTGTAATGTCTATGTTATTTTACTTTTTATTTATTATTTTATTGCTTATTGCCATGCTTACATAGACAAAGTCCATTAAATGAACATTTTTACTGCACATATTTCCTTTCTTTGTTATTAGTGTTATTAATTTTATTAAATTATTAATACTTCAAGTAAATCTGTCCTATACAGAGGAGAACTGCTTGAAAACAAGGATAGGCTGCTTTTATAAAATGAACTAATAATGCCACCAGGGAAGAAGAGCTTGGCTCCTGACTCATGCTGGGTCTGGTGATGTCCACAACAGAGATGCTCGGGAAGTCATCATGCCTTCTGAGGGCTAAGGGCTGGGACTCCCTGTGTGGCACGCTGCTCACCTGCAGCCTGCCCCTGGCAGGGCACCGCATGCATACCTGCTTCCGGTCCTGCAGCTTCTCTGCACTGGTCCTTCCTTTTCCCAAGCAAATCTCTGAAGGACTCTATGGCCTTTGAGGTCATTTTATGTCTTTTATGCAACCTTTCTTGTCCAGACTACCAATAATTCTCAGCTCTTTATCTGAGACCCACAAATCCACAGACACTTTTATGAATGGCTCCTTTTTTGGTGACATATCACAAATAAACCCTGAGACTGATTAATTGGAATTTTTTAAAAATAAAATGTTTCAAATATACATAAAGTTTAGGAAAAACAACAAATTCTAATGTATCTACCAAGCAGACTTAGTATTTGGTAACATTTTGCATTTTTGCTTCCAATCTTATACTTAGTAGTACTTTTTAAAAAATAATGTTATCACGACTAAGTGCATACTATGTGCCATTGCAGGCAATTTTCCTACTCATTCAATTTTCCTTCTCCCCATCCCCCTCCCTGCCCTGGTACGGTACTTTGATGTGAAGACACGTTCTCTCCACATTACATTCTGTACATGTGCTATTAGTACATGTGGCAACAAACTACATTTTAAATATGTGCATATATTCATTTGCATAAATTTACACATGTGAACTAAACACACAATATTTGTACACCATGTTAAGTTTCTTACTTGAAATTAATTTTTCATTAAAATAAATAGTATCCAGAGGTCATAACCTTCTAGCACTTTTTCTTTTGTACTCTCCTGTGGTTCAGGTGTTAGCCGTTGGCGTAAGGCATATTATAAGATTATATAAAGCATTCTATTGTATACGTCATCTTTTATCTATTACTCTACTGATGGGTGTCATGAGACTTATGGTTGTAATTTATTCACACTGCTTCAATGAATGAAATTGCCCATTTTACGTTGTCTTTGTCAACTTCTCAGTGTTCTTGGTTTTTGACCACCAACAACTTGATATTTTGACATGAAATCTTGTCATTTTAAATTTCTTCTTTGAATGTTGCTGGAAAGGTTATTTCATTGCCCTGAGCAACTGCTCTTTTCCTCCACTATTCTCAGCTGTGGGGAACATAAATGAACATAAGAGAAAAAGCTGCCTGTTGCCTTGGACCTGAGAGCTAGAAGAGGCTGCAGACCCAGACAATAGCTATAGCAACAATGTGTGAGCAAGTTAGCATGTAATGCAAGCCCTCATGAGCAGCATTTCATTCATAAAATGTAAAATGTGTTAATGAAGATGCATGGGGGGACTGAAATCAAACTCATCACTTATTTTCCTTTACCCAGAACAAATTGAGAAACAATTTTTTCTTCCTAATTGATTCCACTTCAGGTAAAATCACCCATACAGACAATAAACATACATATAATATCATAATATTGGTTACTCTTAACAGTTTGGTATTAGAACCTTGGATTTACTGTAAAAATATGTTTTGCTAATGGCTGTGGAACTTTTCGAGGTGTCTGTTGCTATGTAACAAATTCTCCAGTAGCTTAAACTGCAGTAACAATGATCTATTTTGTTCACCAATGTGGGCGTTGGCTAGGCAATAGTCCAGGCTGGAGGAGCCAGGGACCCATGGTTGTCACTGCATCTGGGAGGTCTCTGCAGTGGTTTTATCACATGGTCATCCCAAAACAACAGACATCTCACAGGACAAGTCATGGACCTCAAGTGACTGTCTCAGAAGAGACCCAGAAAAATGACATATTTTTCTTAAAGTAGCTGTGGAAACCACCTAGTGTCACTTTCCCACCTGAGGTCATTTCCATGCCGTTAAGGATTGGGGGAGGTAGTGTGGACTCTGTCTTTGAATGGGAGAAGTGTTAAAGGACTAGCAAATATGTTAAAATTACTATAATACCAAAGCATAACATATGTGAAAAGATAGTCTGTACAAAGAAAACAATTTTGTAGAAAATCTTTTTCATGAAATGTTCTTAACAAAGAGAAGCCATTGCCCTACAATATTCATTATGATAAGCCATATTTTTCCTTTCTAGATAATTTTACTGTCAGAATTTTATACCAATAGGATAAAAAGGCAGTGAAATAGCTCAGTGTTACATAGGCTACAGGAATAAACTTCTAGACAAGAGCCCTTCAAAAATGTATTTGGGACAAAACAATTTCAGGAAAGACAAGAAATCCATATAAAAATGTGGTACATACCTCCTTGTAAGCATGTAGTACCCTATGCTAGAAAATTTTCACTGCACAAATTCTTCATAGCAGGTAACTGGAGATATATCATCACTTATGGGATATCTTTGATCTTGAAGATATTGTAGCTGATGTTTATTATACAAATGATTTAGTACATATTATCTAACCTTAGGAAGTTTTCCATGCTGATAATTAAATAATGACAAATTCTGCTAGAACTGCTGTGATGTTGAATGTGTGCCAGACAGACTGCTAAACACTCCTTCCATCAGTCCATTCTCCATTAAATTTAGGATGTGCTTATTTTCTGTTCATTTTGTAGCTACAGAAGCTGAAAGTGAAGCATGTCATTGTATATTGAATTCCTATCAAGTGCTTTCATCCACGATGTTAAGCCAAGGTCCTCACACAAGGCCAACAGGTTAGCACGGGTAATGGACAGTAATGGGCCAAAGCACCAAGTATCATCTCCAAAGCAAGCTGCATATTTGCCTTTGGGGTAGTTAGAAAATGTGTCTTGTACTCTGAGTGACTACTTTGAAAATATTGACCCACTGTGTAGTAACTATTGCTCTTCTCTTTTGCTTGATTTTGAAATTTCATTTTATTTTTTCATAAAATATTTAGCAGAGAAACAGAGTGTGAACAGATCTTTGAAAGGTGAGTTGGTGGGATGCTGATAAGCACTGCAGGAATGAGGGAAATGACTTTAGCCACATCTATACGTTCAGGTTTTGTGCAAGGATGGGAGAAAATGTTATGTAACTTTTTGTATAAAATATGATCTGACTCAAAGGTAATTTGAAAAAAAGCAATAAAACACTTTGTCTAGTATTATATATGAAGAATGCTTCTGAAAAATGTATTTGGTTATATATGTCATTCAAATGTGAGTTCATAGATTCTTTATGGATAGTCTATGGATTTCAAATGTATTCATTGTGTGTGAATGGGAAATTGAGACTTTATGTAAAGAGAAAGCATTTCAGACATGCATTTAGGGGAAACTTTCTAACTATAGTAATCAGTATAGCTCATGGTTGTCTCTGTGCATTCAAGGAAAAGGATTCTTACACTTCTTTCACTTGACCAGAATCTGCAAGGAGGTGGCATGGGAGTTGAACAGAGCCACAGAGACTGGTTGGGAAAGTCTGACAGTGACCAAGAAAAATCTAGAGAATAACAAGTTCGAGGACAACTAAGAGATAAAGAGAAAATGGATTAACACTCATGCAGAGGTTCACTGCGTAAGTCTTTTTCTTTCAAAGAGTTTGGATTGATATTTTGGGTCATTGACAACCATGAGATTTCTAGTTGTCATGTCATCTCTAAATGCAACACCACTTTTCACACAGAATCAGAGTCTAGTCACAATGAAATGAACCAACAATATTCATTCTTTCATTCATCAGTTTACCAAATATTTAATTTTACTTCTTCCTTGTAAAAGTATCTGGCAAGTAGCTGAAATACAGAGGAATAAGTGCTTGGCTCAGGATTTCACAAACTAGTGGGAAATTTCCTATGTAAATGTTTATAACTTAGTGTAACATGATCAAATACTAAAAGAGCAGATGTTAGTTGGGCCTGGAGCAATAAGATTCCCTATGTAGATACTAAGAAAGATTCCAGGTAGGAAATGTTGTCTCTAATAATACTTGATGCATGTCCAGTGTGTGCTCTATGTTATAGTATTTCCACCACTGATGACTTTTAAGATTCATACTGGTACTTTTCTGTCCAAATTATAATCAGAACAATGGTGCTTGTAGCAACTTTTTTGAAACAGCATGCATGGAAATGCTCTGGGGTAATAAGACACCAAACCTCCAGAATTAAGTTCAAGGTATTGTTTCGACCACAAGGAGGGTGGTTGTTGCTGAACAATTTCAGAAGGTAGGGATTGGGCCGCTTCACTGGAGGTCAGTGGGGTGCACTCTCTAGTCCTAAAGTGCAATGCAGACCTTTGATCTTCAAATGGAATATTCCCAAAAAGCTTAAACTTCTCTGCCTAGCTTAAACACAGGAAAGAGGTGAGTGTGCCTGTTTGTTAATCAGATTATCTCTGAACTCAAGGAATATTTGGAGAGAGAGGTAGGTTTCTGTAGATCCATACTTTCTGTGACAGAAGCCATCAGTTCTGGGCAATGTAGATGTGACAATCCAGTCCATCTGCCCTTTGGCCTTGACTTCTTGAAAATTCAGAGCTCTCAAGTGCAAGCAGAACAAAGAACACACTTCATGCACCAAAACCTACAGTGTCTTTGATGCTTTTAACATCTAAAATTCTGATTTAATTTTTTCAAATATTTTCTTGTAAAATTATTAAACCTATGGTGAAAGTGGATGAATTTTTACGAGGAACAAACTGGATGCTATGATTGATGTTTTCTCTGCCAGATTCACTGTTCCATTCATAGTTCAATATTTGTTAATAGTTCAATATTTGTTAATAGTGTTTTCCCCTCCTTGAGATAACATTTACAAAAGATGAGCGACATAAATCATATTTTCTTCTGCTGAGTGTTGACAACGAGTGTGCTCTGGAAACCAAACCTCTACTGACAGCTAAACTTCACCAGCAGCTCGGACAGCTTTGTCACAGTCCCTCTTGGGTGTTTACCACAAGGAGCATGGAGACAAGCTCTCTGCAGATTTTCTGTCTGTACATTAAATTTGCATTTTTTAGGAGTTCATATACAGGAATGATACTGTAAGGGGTTATTTGCGTATAACTTCTTTTATGCAGAATAATTTGGTTGAGATTCACTTGTGTTACTGCATGTAATTCTTTTCCTGTTATTGCTCAATAATATTCTTTGTATTTATAACCCAACTATTCATCTTATCTCCTTTTGATGGATACCACAATGTTTTACTGTTTTATCTGTTATGCAAAAAACTTCTATGAACATATTATGAAATATTTTGTGAATATATGTTTTCATTTCTCTTGGATATACACACACACACACACACACATATATAAACTTTAGAATTACTAAGGAAATATGTTTTTAGCGGTACTTTTATGTATTTACTAACACTGCAATAAATTCACTGTTCCTTATAACTATTAACATTTGTTGTTATCAGTTTTTAATTTTGCCTATCCTTGTGGGGTAGCTGTATTTCATTGTAGTTCATGAATATTTCTCTGTTGGCTAATGATAGTCATTTTTCATACATTTTTTGGTGATTTTAATACCTTTTATGAAGTGTCTGTGAAAATATTTTGCTCATTTTAGTTTGATTGGTTGTGTTTTTATTGTTGACATGTACAAGCTCTTTGTAAATCCTTAATAACAGTCCTTTTTCAGTTATATATTTTCAGGCTATCAGTTGGCAGTTTGAAGAGAGGGTGGCTCCTCCTTATGGTCCAGCTCTGTCTAAATAAATACATCAACCAAACCCCACAAGGTTACTACAAGGTACAGAGTCAGTGTTTCTAAAGAGATTTAAGTTTTCTGTAGTTAATTATGAATAGAAAACCTAAGATTATTATCTGAGAAATGCTCTAGCATGGGAGATTGAGACCAGATCAAAAACACAAAAAAGAAAATTAGAGCAGCTTTAAGAAGAGCAAAGCTTCAAATAAATAACCATCAATAAGTGCCTTTAGAGAAACATGAAAAGAGTTTATAATTATGTAACAAGGAAAGGAACTTAGAAAACAAATATTCATAGAACAAAAGAACTTTTCAACACTATGCATGCAAAGAATTCAGTAGAAGACTAAAAAATGTAATTGGATGTGTATTGAATGCAGAAGTCTTTCAGAAAATAAGGCAAAATGAGATGGTTAACAGTAAAATAATGATTTCAGGATGACAGAAAGAGTGCAGAATTATAATCTCTTCCTAGGACATGCTTTGCAATTCTTTAGGAAAGAGTCAGCAGTGGAATGATAGGAAGCTTTTCTCCTACACACATTCTCAGAGGTAGTGCACCTGGCCCTTTGGGTAAATGCAGACCCATGACAAAGTGGATGGTTCAAAAATACCTGAATGTTAATGTGAACCATGACTGGAAGCATACAAAAATGAAAATGAAACAAACAATACAGTGGTCATACTTTTAAAAGTACCAGGAATCAGAATGGCATTAAACTTACTTTATGCCAACAAAAGGACCCAGATGTTAAAGTTTTAAGGAAAAATCAAATTTGAACTAGAATCCTGTTGCAAACCAAACTATCAATCAAGTGACAAGGTGTAATAAGGATTTTCATATGATAAGTTATCTCCAGCAATGTACCTTCCATGCTCCATTTTTATTAAGGAGCTACAGGATTATGTGCTCCACTAAGATAAGAAAACAGAGTTAACAAAAAGGAGAATAGGAGTCCAGGAATCAGGCAAGCAAAATAAATAAAATTACCATTTTGGTGATATAGGAAGAAACCCACATGATGGTTTTGAACAAGAATTAGAGATATTCTTCTTACTTTCATACTAGCCAGAGGTTTCTAGAGAGCTTTTCTTCAGGAAGATGTCATTGACATGTCTATATTCTAAGAGATTTTGTAGTGAAATTAATAGTAAGGCTACAGGAAAAAAAACAAATGACAAACAAAACAGCAGAGGAGTTGAGCTGGACCACAAGCAGGAGTCACCGGTTCCTCAGCACCATGTTGCAGAGGAGAGACCAAGCAACTGATTGAGTATAAGCCCAACGCCCTAGGAGAAGAGGTAGGGTGGCAGAAACAGTAGATTTATGGAGAAATAATGGCTGAGCCAGCATCATTAGCCCTAGGAAAAGCCCATGGTTGTTATAAATTGCAGAAACAAAGAGAGGTTTGGCCTCAGTTGTTTCTTTGTGGCAGGAAAGAGTTGGAGAAAAAAATCCAGGGCAGTGCCTTCTGCATTGCCAGAGAGGGTTTAATCAGACACCATTTTCAGAAGGGGTTGATTGTGTGGGACTGAGGCACACACCACCTGTGCTGCAGCTGTACTCCAGGACTGAAGGGATAACCCCACCACAGAGAATGACAATCACAGCAACAGGAGACAGACACAACGTGAAGGCTGGACATAGATTCTCAGAGGTGCCCTGAAGGGCAGGGCGGCAAGGTTCAGCATGTGTGGTTTTCAGAGGTGACTGGACCAGCAGGTGATGGCACTGAGTTTAGAGTCTGCTTAAGCCATCTGCTCACTGTGTATATCCAGCAGAGCTTGGTGCTCTGATGATTTCCTGTGTGCCCATTGGAATGGGGATGTAGCTTGGCTTGGACAGTTGCCATGGCTGGAAGTTGACAGCCAGTGGATCTCTTGAGCAGGGGTCACCTAGGAAAGTCACAGGCTGTAAAATGGGGTTCTTTTTTGTTTAGTTTACTCTCTGCTTTTCCTTATTTCTCCTTTTTCCTGTAAATGTTTGGTTAGTTGTATCTACATTACTAATTTACATTTACTCCCAATAGGACCTTTTGTTTCACTTTTTTCTCCTCCTTCTCATCATCTACCACTTAAATTTTCAAACTTTACTTTTTTTCCTGCTCTAATTTCCCACACCATCCATCCTTACTAGTACTGCATAACCAATAAACTGTACAAATCTACATGTAACTACTTAACTGTATGTTACTACTGTTTAATATTGTTCTGTTGCTAGTGGAAATAAGTTGTCCCATGAAGGAGACAGCTGAACTATCTTAGTGTTTATACTGCAACCACAATCTCTTTACTATGGCTTTGGGGGTATGCTGTTGGTTTTTTGGGTTTATCAATATCTATTTTGCATTTGACTCTACTGCTGTTGGTGATTTTATTACTCTACCGAAGGTGACATAGTTGTTGCTATCGGTTGTTTTATTCCATATGTCAATATCTGGATAGCCTTGGGGGTATAAACAGTATTGTGGCCCATTCAGAAAACTGGGTACTGGGTCAGATGTGCTACAATACCCCATTCCTAATAAACCATGCGGCTTGGATCCTGGGACAAAGCCAAAGGCCAATATTTAGCCAGGTGGAGAGAATATTGCTGAAAATAGACACTCACTAAATAGGTTTCCATACTAGAAACAAAGCTTTCCATTACAATCAACACTCCAGCCTTAACAGGCACACACACACACACACACACACACACACACACATACACATATACATACACACACACGTGCACATAAAATACAGAAAAATAGAAAATTGCCTCCAAAAACTACACCTTTCCCCAAAGCTGATCAATGGAGATTTGAAAGGGAGAAAACCCAAAGCCATACATTTAAATTATTTGGGGGAGATAACAAAATTGATGGGGAGGGGATAACAAAATGATCAATAAGGTATTCGGCAAGCTCACAGAAGATATTAGTAATACAAAATTTAAAAAATGAGATAAGGCACAAATAAAAAGCTAGTAGAGCTAAAAAAAAAGGTGCATAACATATATAAGCAGAAAAAGACTAGATTCCATAAAAAATCTCCAAAGATAAATTTACATCAATTATATGGAAAGCATTGGCAGCAGAAATGATCAACCTGTGGTCAGAGTATACAATGAGATTCCATTTCACACCAGAACTAGTGACTATCATCAAGAAATCAACCAATAACAAATTGTAGAGAGGCTGTAAAGAAAAAGAAACCCTTCTCCACTGTTGGTGGGAGAGTAGATCGGTGCAACCACTGTGGAAATATGTCTGAAGATTCCTCAGTTGCCTGGAATTAGAGATCCCTTTCAACCCAGAAATTACCTTTCTGGGTATATTTGCAGAAGAACTGAAAATATCATACCACAGTGATATACGTGTACCATGCTTATAGCAGTGCAATTTGTGATAGCTAAATCATGGCAACAACCCAAATGCCCATAAACTGAGGAGTGGATAAAAAAGATGTGGTTTTTCTATGTAGTGGAATAGCACTCAGCTATAAAGAAAAACTCGAGGCTTTTAGAGGTGAATGGATGCAACTAGAGACCATTCTCATAAGTGAAATAAGTCAGACTCATATGTATAAACACTGTACTGTCTCCCTAGTGTAAGAATCTGAAAGAATAAAGAAAACCTGAAAGGTACAATAGACATTGTGAAAGAGAAAGAAACTGCCCCAAAAGAAAGAACAAATTGGATGAGGGAAAACAGAAAAAGAAAGAAGGCAGGGGAAATATACACATGCACGCACACATGCACACACACACACACACACTATAGCTAAGATAACTGTATTGCTAATTTCTATTGGTTTATTGACACAAACAATTAATGTTCAATTGTTTGATCAATCTTATATGCTTATAACTGGTTATCTAAGCAACAAATTTGTAGATAACTATATGTAATACAATAACCATTGTTAATTTCCCATCATTTTGTTTGAAGTTTGGTATCATTTAATAGTTTTTATGTAATTTTGTTTACCTCCTTGTGTTTGTTAATTTGCTTTTATTCTTTTCTCTTTAAAATAAAGCAAAGGACTTCGGGAAGATGGCGACCAGGTGAGAGGCAGAGGGAAATCCTCCCAGAGACAGATTTCTCATGCGTGGGTGCTGGGTCCGCGGCTGCGAAATTCCAACTGAACGCGTTGCTCTGTGCTGCCTGAGCATTAACAGGTCAGCTCAATTGCCGCAGAGAGGAGTGGGCAGGCCCTGAGAGCTGGGCGCCCGAGGCACTCAGCCTGGCATACGGGTGGCGGCTCGGCCAAGTCTGCGTACCCCTGAGGGCACTCGCAGTGGGATGGACTCTCCCATCTCCCGACCCCGCGTGGCTCGCAGGCTGCTGAGGCCAGAAATTGGCCTTTTGGCTGCGGCAGAGCGGGGTGGACATGGAGACTGCTCTCCTTGGGCAGACTGCGCTAATCCGGGCTGCAGACCGGGGCCCCACTCAGATCCCTGCCCCCACAGCCGGTGCCATCCTTGGCCGGAGAGCGGGCACTGCGGCGGCTGTGGTCGGTGGCTTCTGTGAGAACGCTGAGGAGGCGGAGAAGCACCAGGGAGCGGTGCATCAGGGGCGAGGCACGAAATATTAGCACTTTGGGGATCTCCTGCCGGCACGGATTCCGGAACGAGTGAGCCGAGGGTGCACTGCAGCCGGATTTCTGAGTCGGGAAGAAGCTCGACCCAGGGAGATGCACCTGAGCGGCATTCCTGCCTGCACGATCCCAGGGACAGGTGGGTTGATTGGGCACCCTGACCAGATTTTTGAGTTGGGGAGAAGCTCCGGCCAGCGAGGGACATCCAAGCAGCACTACTGACTGCACAGACCCCGGGACGGAAGAGATGGCTGGGCGCCTCAACTGGATTTTTGAGTGGGGGAGGAGCTCCACCCAAGGGAGGAACAGTTGAGAGACCCCTTGCCTACATGGTCCCCGGGGCGGCGAGCTGTTTATGTGCCCCAGCCAGGTCTCTGGGTAGGGAGTAGCTCAGTCCACAAAACAGCATATGAGCAGCCTATTGAGCAGAACTCTCAGCAGAAAGCTTAAGGGACATTCTCCCCAAGAGAAGGGGTCATTGGAGCAGACTTTGAGACAGATCTTTGCCTGGTGAACTGCCTGGGCAATTTATTGTTCAATATTTTGAATCTGATATCCAAAAATGGGAAGACAGAAGAACAAAACGCAGTCTCAGAATTCAACCCCACCCAGAACACGTCCTGGATGCGAGGATACAGGGGAACTAGGAAGCCACATACCTGCAAGTTCTGAAACGATTGCACCTGAAATAAAGAAACAACTCCATCAGGCCATAGAAGAACTTAAAGCAGAAATAAGCCACATACCTGCAATAATCTCTCAGACAAAAAATGAACTGAAAACTATAATAGAAGAAAAGTTCCGTACACATAGAGAAGAAACAGATAAAAGATTAGAAGAAAATACGAAACAAATAGAAACGTTACAAGAGCAATTTAGGAATGAATTACCATAAATGAAACAGGTCCAAAGAGGTTGCCAGGAATTGAAAACTTCCATTGAAAGCTTGCAAAACTGCTTAAATGAAACCGAAGATAGAATTTCAGACCTTGAAGACGCATGGCAGCTTATGAGCATGAAAGGAAGGATCGCATAAAATCATCAAAGATACAAGACAAATCAATCCAACAGCTGCAAGATGAGGCAAAATGAAATAATATTCGAGTAATAGGAGTCAGTGAAACAGCAGGAGAAAACACAAATGATATAAAAAGAATATTTACGAAATAATAGCAGAAAATTTCCCAAACAAGGTAAAAGATACTGAAGTACAGTTAATCGAGGTATAGAACCCCAACTAGCCATAACCCAAAGAAAACCACACACAGACATATAATAGTCAAGATCACAGACATCCAGCAAAAGAACACAATATTAAAAGCTGCTAGAGAAAAGAAACAGATCACTTATAAAGGAAAGCCCAACAGAATTACAGCAGACTTCTCAACGGAAACCATGAAATTAAGAAGAGCTTGGAGTGAGGTACTACAGATTCTGAGACAAAACAACTTCCAACCCAGACTGATGTATCCTGCAAAACTATCCTTCAAATTCAATGGAGAAATAAAATATTTCTATGACAAAGAACAACTGAAAAACTTCATGAGTGCCAAACCAGCATTGCAAGAAGCACTAAAAGATATTCTAGACAGAGAAAAAAATGACCACAATCTCAAGAACAACAATAGAAAGAAACCCTCAAATAGAACAAGTAAGTAAACAGATAGAAAAAGTAGGAAAACAACAAGTAAATAACATGACTAGAATAAGCCAACATATAACCATTCTAACCATTAATGTAAATGGCCTCAATTCAACAGTCAAAAGGAAAAGATTGGCAGAATGGATTAAGGAACACAATCCAACGATATGCTGTATACAAGAAACACATTTTACTCAAAAGGAAATCCACAGGCTGAAAGTTAAAGGATGGAAAACAATTCTCCATGCAACAGGTCCCCAGAAAAAGGCAAGGGTAGCTATTATGTTTGCAGAGAAGGTAAACTTCAAACCAAAAACAATCAAAAGAGATAAAGAAGGCCACTACATACTAGTTAGAGGAAAGCTGCAAGAGGAAGAGGTAACAATCCTAAACATTTATGCACCAAACAATGGAGCGCCAAACTTTACAACTCAAGTCTTAACAGACGTGAAAAATCAACTAACTAATAACACTATTTTAATGGAGGACCTAAACACCCCTCTGATGCAAAGAGACAGGTCAACTGGACAGAAACTCAGCAAAGAAATAACAGACCTGAACCAAAAGTGTGAACAAATGGACTTAGATGTATACAGAGTGTTCTACCCCACAACATCAGAGTACACATTTTTCTCAGCTGCACACGGGTCTTTCTCTAAAATAGACCACATTCTAGCCGATAGAGCATATCTACCTAGATGCAAAAGAATTGAAGTTATCCCATGCATATTATCTGACCACAGTGCAATGAAACTGGAAATTAATGACAAAGGGAATTCCAAAAACCACATAAACACTTGGAAATTAGACAACAACTTCCTGAATAACCAATGGGTCACACAAGAAGTTAAAGAATAAATTAAAAAAATACTTACAAATACATGAAAATGCAAGTACAAACTATCGGATTCTGTGGGACGCAATGAAAGCAGTCCTCAGAGGGAAATTTATAGCAATGAAATCATATACGAAGAAAATAGAAAGAGAGCAAATAAATAACCTAATGATACACCTCAAACTCTTAGAAAAAGAGCAACAAGCCAAACCAAGAGCCCAAAGAAGGGAGGAGATTATAAAACTCAGGGCAGAAATTAATGCAATTGAGATGAAGAAAACTCTACAAAAAATAAGTGAATCAAAGAGTTGGTTCTTCGAAAGAAAAAATAAAATTGATAAACCCCTAGCCAACCTTATCAAAACAAGAAGGGAAAGAACTCAAATTCATACAATAAGGAATGAAGAGGATGAAATCACCACAGATCCCACAGAAATCCAAGAGATCATTAATACCTACTTTGAAAATCCTTACTCTCATAGGATAAAAAATTCAGAAGAAATGGACAGATTCCTGGAAAGGTACAAATTACCAAAATTGAGTCAGGAATGCTCAAAAATCCTGAACAACCCAATATCAATTAACGAGATTGAAGATGTCATAAAAAACTTACCAACTAAGAAAAGCCCAGGCCCTGATGGATTCACAGCAGAATTCTACAAAACATTTAGAGAAGATCTAATGCCAACACTCCTCAAACTCTTCAATGAAATCGAAAAGGAAGCAACTCTCTCTAACATGTTTCGAGATGCAAGTATCATACTGATACCAAAACCAGAGAAGGACCCAAACAAGAAAGAGAACTATAGGCCAATCTCTCTAATGAGCATAGATGCAAAGATACTCAACAAAATACTGGCAAATAGAATACAGCAAATCATAAGGAAAATTATACACCACGACCAGGTAGGATTTATGCCAGGAATGCAGGGATGGTTCAATATTTGCAAATCAATTAATGTAATACATCATATCAACACAGCCAAAGACAAAAACCACATGATCATCTCAATAGATGCAGGGAAGGCTTTCGATAAAGTCCAACATGTGTTCATGTTAAAAACCTTAAAAAAAATAGGAATAGATGGCCTCTACCTCAATCTGATCAAAGCCATCTATGACAAACCAACAGCCAACATCATACTAAATGGACATAAACTGAAAACTTTCACTTTAAAGTCAGGAAGAGGAGAAGGATGTCCATTGTCACCACTCCTATTCAACATAGTTCTGGAAGCATTAGCCAGAGCAATTAGACAAGAGAGAGAAATAAAAGGAATAAGGATAGGAAAGGAAGAAGTTAAACTATCACTATTTGCAGATGACATGATACTATACATGGAGGACCCCAAAAATTCCACAAGAAAACTCCTGGAAATAATTGACAAATTCAGCAGCGTAGCTGGATACAAAGTCAACACCCAAAAATCAATAGCATTCCTATAGACGAACAACAAACAGACTGAGAGAGAAATTGAAGAAACCATACCTTTTACAATAGCATCCAAGAAATTGAAATACTTAGGAATGAATCTAACAAAGAATGTGAAAGATTTATTCAGTGAAGATTACAGTACTCTGAAAAAAGAGATCGAAGAAAATCTCAATAAATCGAAAAATATACCCTGCTCATGGTTAGGAAGAACCAACATTGTGAAAATGGCCATACTACCAAAACTGTTGTACAGATTCGATGAAATTTCCATTAAACTACCATTAGCATACCTCACAGATCTAGAGAAAATATGCCTTAAATTCATCTGGAACCAGAAGAGACCCAGAATAGCGAAAGCAATCCTGGGCAATAAGGACAAGTCAGATGGAATCACAATCCCTGACCTGAAATTATACTACAAAGCTACTGTACTAATATCAACCTGGTACTGGCTAAAAAACAGACCTGAGGATCAATGGAACAGACTGGAAGATGCAACCACAATGAAAAACACACTCACCCACCTAATATTTGACAAAGGGGCCAATCAAACTCACTGGAAAAAGGATGAACTGTTTAATAAATGGTGCTGGAAAAACTGGCTTGCCTCTTGCCGAAAACTGAACATAGACCCAAGTCTATCACCATGCACCAAACTCAGGTCAAAATGGATAACAGATCTCAATATTAAAACAGATACTCTAAATCTATTGAAAGAGAAAGTAGGTAACAATCTTGAAGACATAGGAGTAGGCAGCGAGTTCATGAACAAAATTGAAACTGCAAGGGAAACACTTCAAAGAATCAATAACTGGGACCTCATCCTACTGAAAGGTTTTTGTACATCTAAAGAAATCACCATCTAAGTGAACAGAAAATCCACAAATTGGGAAAAAATCCTAGCTAGCTGTCCCTCAGACAAAGGTCTTCTATCTAGAACATACAAAGAATTAAAAAACATGTACCTATCCAAATTCAAAGACCCAATCTAGAAATGGGCATCTGAGATGAATACACATTTCTCAGATAAAGAAATACAAATAGCAAATAAATATATGAGAAAATGTTCCACATCCTTGGTCATTCGAGAAATGCAAATAAAAACAACACTGAGATTCCATCTCACCCCAGTAAGAATGGCCAGTATGAAAAAATCATTCAATAACAATTGCTGGTGAGGCTGCGGAGAAACAGGGACTCTATTACACTGCTGGTGGGAATGCAGACTGGTGCAACCACTGTGGAGAGCAGTTTGGAGATTTCTCAGCAAACTAGGTCTAGAGGTTCCATTCAAACCAGCTATTCCCCTTCTGGGTATTTTCCCAGAAGATCTGAAAGCATCATACCACTCTGATTTATTTGCACCCATGTTTATAGCAGTGCAATTTGTAATAGCTAAGTTGTGGAAGCAACCCAAATGTCCATCCACAGAAGACTGGATTAAAAAACTGTGGCATTTTTATACAAGGGAATATTATTCAGCTATAAATAGGGACAGATTTGGGGCTCTTGTTGGCAAATGGTCACAACTGGACACCATACTCATAAGTGAAATAAATCAGAGGTACATGTGCATGCAATGTATTGTGTCACTGGTGTAAAAACCTCAGGGTGGGAACATAAACTAAGAGACATGAAGGAAATCTGTTCAAAAGTAAAGAACAGATGGGACGAGGGAAAGGAGAAATGAATGAGGCAAAAATTTATGTATGTATGTATGTAAGTATGTATGTATATACATATGTGCAGGATGGCTAACATGGTTCTACTATTGACTTATGTCATTGAATGGTAAGGAATAGTTGATGACTGATTGATCAATCTTGTATGTCTATATGTGTTCTCTGGAGCATACATTTTGAAGATATCAATATGAAATACAACAACTATTGTTGGTTTTCTGTTGCTTTGTCTATAATTCGGTTATGATTCTAAGTTTATTGAGCTACTTTATGTCTCTTTGTTAATGCTTTTCATTTATTTATTTATTTTTCTCTTTCTTTTTCTGTTGTAGTTGATGTAGTTCTTTTTGCTTTCACACTATAAAAAGAAGTTGTACTATTGACTTAGGTCACTTTATTGTAAGGAATAGTTGATGATTAATTGTCTGATCAATTTTGCATGTCTATACCTATTTTTCTGAATATACAATTAGAAACTATCAATATATAATGCAACAACCATTGTTGATTCCCTGTCACCTTATCTGTAACTCAGATTCGATTGTACTATTCTTATGCTACTTTGTGTCTGTTTGTTAATATCCTTTTTTTTTATACTTAAAAAAAAAAGTAAAATAGGAGACAGGGCTGTTTTTGTATCAAATTAATGAGAGGTGCCCTGAAACAACAAGAGGAAATTGAATTCACAGCTCTTAGATGAGGCGAAGACTAATCTAAGATTAACCGAAATGAAGGAAAAATCAAAAGTCATCAAAAATGGCATAAAAATCCCTTCGAAGAAACAATACCAAAAACCTTGTGATGAGTATAGAATCCCAAGTAGCCAAGATCAGAAAAGTACATGTTCATAAAACATTATAAGGAAAATCCTGGAAGCCCAACACAAAAATAGAATTTTAAGAGTGGTTAGAGAAAATAAACGAATCACTTTCTAGAACTAAACCATAATGCCAGTACAACAAACGCCAGTACAGAATGCATGGAACAAAATGAGAGCAATCCTAAAAGGGATGTTTATAACTGCGAACACCCACATCACAAACACAGAATGAACCCACATAAATAACCTAATGATACACCTCAAAGTCCTGGAGAAACCAAAACAACCCAAACCAAACTACTACAGGGAAAAAATTTATAAAGATCACAACAGAAAACTATGCAATTGAGACCAAAACAACACAAAGAATCAATGAATTATCTACCACCACACCACCTTGAATGTGCCTGATCTCATTTGATCTTGGAAGAATCAATGAATCAAAGTGTATTCTTTTAAAGAATAAACAAAATAGACAATAGCCAATATAGCTGATAAAAGGAGAGGGAAGACCCAAATCAATAGAACTAGAAATGAAAAATATACATTCAAAACAGGCACTGTCAAGAGAAAAGATGATTAGCAATACTTTGCAAACATGTACACCAATAAACTGGAAAATTCAGAAGAAATGGATAGATTCCTAGATATGTAAGAATTACAAAATCTAACCCATAATATTATAACCACTAAATAATCCACTAACTGGCAATGAAATTAAAGAAGTAATGAAAAGTCTGCCAACTAAGAAAAACACTTGTGCAGATGTGCAGGTGGACTGACAAAATTCTGAATTCTACAGAAACAAAACAAAACAAAACAAAAATTCAGGGAACACCAAAGTATCTTCCTGGTCTTTAATGAAACGGAAAGAAGAGGTATAATTGCAAAGTCATTCCTGAAAGCTATTATCCTGACTTCAAAATCAGAAAGTTTCAACCAAAAAAAGCAAACTATAGATCAATCCAATTAATGAATATAGATGTAAAGTCCTCAGTAAAATACTCAAAATGCAGCAAATCATTGAAAAGATCACACATCATGACCAAGTAGGCTTCATGCAGAGATGCAAAGACAGTTCAATACACAACGATCAATAAATATAAGACAGCACGTAAGTGGAAGCAAAGAAAAAAATCACAGGATCTTTTGTTATAGAGAAAGCTTTTGGGAAAGTCCAATATCATTTCATGGGAAAAAACACTGAAAAAATAGGTATATAAGAATCATTTCAATCTGATGAAAGTCATTTATGACAAACCTACTACAAGCATCATACTAAATGGGAAAAAATACTGAAAAATTTCTCACTAAAGTCAGGCAAAAGACAATGATGCCCTTTATGACCACTCCTGTTCAGCACTGTTCCTGAGACATTAGCCAGAGCAAGTAGGCAAGAAAAAGAAATGCAACTGTTATATATAGGAAAAAACTCCATGATCTTCTGTATATAAGATCCCAAAAAATGCAACAAAGTGCTCCTAGAATTGATAAATTCATTAATGTAGCAGATACAAAATTAGCATACAAAACTCAGTAACATTTCTAGGTACTAATGAAAAGGCCATTAAAAAAGAAACCATGAAAAATAGTACTCACAATGGCACCCATAAAAACTAAGTACTTAGGAGTTAACCTAACTAAGGAAGTGAAAGACATCTACAATGGAAACTACACTATGCAGAAAAAGGAAATGGAACAAGATACCAGAAAATGGAAAGATATTTCTTGTTGGATATGTGCAGTCAGTATAAATACAATGCTCATACTTTCAAAATTAATGTAAAGATTTAGTACTATCCCGACCAGAATACCAACAGCATTCTTCACAGAACTGGAGAAGATAATGTTAAAATTCATATGGAGCCAGAAGAGACCCTGAATAGCAAAAACAACCTGAAGTAATAAAAGCAAATTTGAGGCATTGTAATTCCAGGCTTGAAGTTATATTACAAAACTATAGTCATGAAAATAGCATGGTACTACCATGAAAACTGGTAATAGAGGATGCAGAAACAACCCCAAACACGTTCAACTATTTAGTCTTTGACAAGAGTCAAAAACATTCAATAAAGGAAAGATAGCTTTCTAATAAATGGTGGTAGGAAAACAGGCTATTCAAATGCAGACAATTGAATCTAGACCAATATGTCTCATTATTTCTAAACCTATATGAGGTGGATCAAAGTACTAAATGTTAAAATAGAAACAGTAAACCTGGTGGAAGATAAAATAGGTAAAACTCTTGAAGTCAAAGACATAGGCAAGGTATTTCTGCTCAAAACCATGGTTGTACAGACAATGGTATCAAAAATCAACAAATGGAATCATAACAAATTGAAAAGTATCTGCATAAGAAAAGGAACAAGCAACAGAATTAACAGACACCACAGAATGGAAAATTGTTTGGTTGTACCGTATCTACCATAGGCACTGGTATTTTGACATTTTTGTCACTTTTGATTTGTCATGTATACATATATATATACCATATGTATATACATATTCACATATAGGTATAAGTTCCTTTTATCTTTTACCCCCACCTAAAAATATGTTTCTATCTTAATTTTTGTATCTCACAAAAGTACCCTTCATGTATATACAGTCATTTTCTTTCTACATGGCAGCCACAGCTCCTGTGGGTAAGATTAGCAAAATCTTGAAAAGTGTTGGAAAGGTAAATGATCAAGGCCAAAGAAACTTTCTAAGACCCAGCAAGTACTCAAAATTAGCACTTCATAGAGGAGCCAAGGGCACTATTTCTCACTCTGGCTTCAGTCACTAAATGTAGATTTGAACCTGCCTTACTTTCCCCAGGATAAATGTATTTGCTGCCCGCAGGCTACGTGAAAATCCTGAGGACCTGGACCGGGGCCCTGGGTGCGTGGCAAGGGGGCAAAGCCTGGCGGTGTGTGGGGACAACACTGTGGACTTGACCCGGCCCCCTGGCACACTGCATTGGGGTGGGGACCCTGCCAACTTGACTGGACGCACCGCCCCCTGCACGCCGCATGGGGCAACCCCAGTGACCTGACTGGACCCCCGAGGCATTAGCGGGATTGTCAGTGGGGTACTGATCATAGTGGGCCTTGGTCCTGCCTATGTACTGTCACTGAGGTTGGGTGATTTTCCACCTAGTGCCATAGTAATTTGTGTGCACCCATGTGTGTTGCAACATAATTTGAAGCAGCCATGTGTCTTCCCAGTGTGAGAGCCCGAGGGAATGAATTAAACGAAAAAGTACAGTTATTATCAGAGGGAAGACAACTGATTGGGTGAGAGAACAATAGAAATGAGGGTGGAGAAAATTGCTCGATTAATCTTACGTGCCTTTATTTGTATAACTGAGTAACAAATGCGAAGATAACGTTAATACAGCATCCATTGTTAATTCCCTACTATCTTCTCCATAATTTTGTATTTCCTTTATTGTTTTTGTGTTATGCTGGTTTATGTCTGTTTGGTTGTTGATATGTCTCCATTCTTTTGTCTTTAAAATTAAAAAAAAATGTGTTTGCTGTATTGTAACCCATGCCTCACTGCCCCCTTCACTTCATTTTCCATGATATATGATAACATCTAGCCCTGTAGCTGGAACACAATGGAATCCACATCATCTCGTGATTTGAACACAATAATAATCACTTGGCTAATTTCCTGTCTCTATTCTTTCTACAATTAACTTCAGCTTCTACCCTGCCATGTGAGAAAGATGATTCCAAAATTCTGATGTGGTTCCTACACCTCTTTATGTGCCAAAGACTCCTTCCAGTGACTGTGTACTGCCCCCTTTAGAAAGTCTTGAGTCTTTTAGCAGGCATGTCTTCATTTCCTCATTTTGTTCAGCTTGATCTCTTCCTCCTCCCTCCCACGTCATCTACCCAGCATTACTGAGTTTCTTACTGCCTCCTGGAACTGCTCTGCTCCCTTGTTGCTTGGTGTGACTGCACACAATGTGTACACTTCTTAGAGCTCCTGTGTCCCTGAAGCAAGGTCTAGCAGAGCATTTACTCAAGAACAGCAACTGTTTCAGGAAGAAGACTATGCTTTATAATGTGAGCACAGCACAAGGGCCAAAAAAACAGGGTCGGGGTTTGCTGCACTATTTTTTATTTAGGACGTGGCTTATTACTGCATACACATGTTTATTTGTCAAGTTCTTAGTGTCTGGAGATAAGAAAAAGCCAATGATCAGTAAGATGTAAGAGCATGAGGACTGGCTGAAAAAAATTGTTCCTAGCCTTGCCCAATGAGAAGATACCAGCAAGTTAAATGTTTCAGATTTCCCACTTGTGTGTGACTTTTGAACCTGATTGTGAGGAGAATTTGTCCTCATTTGACTGCATTAGGGAAATCTGAGGGATAAAAAGGAGGCGGATGCTGTGGAAGATTTTACACAAAGGAAACAAAAATGTCTATTTCTCACTTTGAAGTTTGAGTTCTAACTTGACCAGGGAAATCAAAGAGATGCTCTGAGTATCTCTCTAATATTCAGGATGCTCTCTTTTCTTGTAGGACAAATAAAGAACAGAACTCAGTTATCCCAACAACTCTTAATACAGCTACCCCTGAACTTGCCTTCTTTTTCTTCAGTTATAATACAATCTATTAAACACAATGTGACCTCATCTGTTTCTGAGAGAGAACAGAGAAATCTGAGATAAAGAAAAGGAAGTCTGGAAGAATTCTACCAGAATCTTCACACTAGGTAGAATCAAAACTATGGTTCCTATAGTAAACAGAAGCAGAAAGAAAGAAAATCATAAAACATGCAGAACAGAAAAACACAAAGAACATTAAAACAAAAAAGAATTATACGATTCAAAAATGAAAACTTTTCAATTATAAGAAAAATCTAACAGAAATAAAACATTCACGTTTCACATTCAAAATAATTTAACTAATATATCAAAAATGTCTAGACAGAGTATCAATAAAGAAATGTCAACAACACTATAAGATGATTTTTAAATATTGCTAGCACTGATAGATACGTCCAAAACTGTTCATTCAGTAAAGCTAACTGCGCATTCTTCTCAAATATATATGGAACTTTTTTACAGGATAGGATATATATTAGTATATAAATAAATGCCAAGCAATTTCAAAAGGATTGAAATTTTGCAAATCATCTTCAACAACAATAGAATGAATTTATAAAGCAATAACAGAATTAAAATAGAAGAATCACAAATATGTAAAGATCAAACAATTTACATAAGTAATAAATGAATTTTTAAAAGTCAAAGAAAATTAAAAATACTTAGGTATATAGCATTTTGTTGTGAAACCCTATATCATTTTTATTGGTTTTGCTTTGTTTTGTTTTTGTCTATGTGGTTGGTATTTTGCTATTGTTCTATTAGTAGTAGTAGTAGTAGTAGTAGTATCTTTAAAAGAAAAAAGAAAAGCAAAACCACCATATTCCAAAGTTTGAGATGCAATGAATACAGAATCAATGGGAAATTTATAGTTACAAATGGTTACATTAAAAAGATGATTTTGGAGATCCGGGGAAGATGGCGACCAGGTGAGCAGCAAGGGAGCGAACCTCCTTGATGGGCGCCGCCAGCTCGAGACAGACTTGGCGAGCGTGAATGCCGGGACCTTGGCAGGGAAGTTTAGACTGGGCGTATTTCTCTGGGATGCCGGGGGAGATGTGGTAGGGCGGACCAGGCTGCCGGGGCGAGACGTGGGAAAGCCCCAGACGCTGGGAGCCAGGGACGATCCCCGCGGGGAAGAAGCTTGGCTCGGTCCAAGCGCAGTGGGAGCGCGGCCGCCTCGGTCCCTCCCGCCTACCGAGCCGGTGCAGCCCCCCGGCGACTCCCGACAGAGATCGGCTTGCTGGCGGCGGAGACGCCCGGCAATCCCACGTTTCACGCGTGTTGGGCGAGCCGCGCGAAGGGCCCCAAGCGCCGCCGGAAGCGGAGAGAAAGATTTACTGGGTCCTAGCGCCCTGAGAGCGCGAACGGCTCGATCCCTCCCGCCTCCCGAGCCGGCGCAGCCCCCCGGTGACTCCCGACGGAGATCGGCTTGTTGGCGGCGGAGACGCCCGGCAGTCCCACGTTTCGCGCGTGTCAGGTGAGCCGCGCGGAGGGCCCCAGACGCTGCCGGAAGCGGAGGAAGGGATTTGCTGGGTCCTAGCGCACCGAGAGTACAGACAGCTCGATCCCTCCCGCCCCCCGACCCAGCACAGCTCTCCGGCGACTCCCGACGGAGATCGGCTCTCTGGCGGCGGCAATGCCCAGCGGTCTCACGTTTCGTGCGCATCGGGCGGGCCGCGCAGAAAGCCCCAAAGGATAGACTGGCACCTTGG
>PVLD010023576.1:0-27126 GCA_004027595.1 Dinomys branickii | reverse complement strand
AAGCTACGTAATGTAAAAGCGCACCATCTAGTGGTAACTAGCTATATAAGACAGTTCAAAGTTAGCAGCCCTCGTGACGTTTGAGAAAGCAACTTTGATACAACCACTAAAAAGCAAATATATGGTAGGATAATATTTGCTGCCAAGTTTTCAAAGAATGAATATTATCACTTACTGAAACCTAACTCCCTTTATTTACCATTTTCAATTTAGCTACCATTTACTGAGTGCCTAAGATATTCCAGGCACTGCTGTTTCAAATTTTTTATAATGTTTAACATACCAACTTTGGCATTCGCTTCTCCTTTCACACGGAGGAAAATTAGGAGAAAAGGGACCAACATACTTGTAATGATTCCACATAAACAGTAACATATATGTGTGCAGTGCAAAATAAATTGAAGAGAGCAATACATATATTTATATATAACATATATAATATGATAAAACATATAACATAAACATTTCAAGTGTTTAAAATTTAGAGTTCTTTTAATATTAGAACTTATCTACTTGGAAAATTAAATATTGACTAAAAATCCACATGTTCCCTTACTTTGGTATCCTGGTATATCTAATCTAGAAGAAAGAAAGCATCTTATAAGAATTATACATTAAGGAAGCATATTTTTATTTTTTTGGTTATTGCTACTCTTATTTTGCTATAACTAGAAAAGATGTGAGAAATTTCATTACATTTATATTCTATTTGATATAAACAAAACTAGTTTGGTCAGTGTTTTGACAACAACAAGAAGGGTTAATTATTAATTTCAGGTTTGGGAGATTTGGGGGTTGTATCTAGCAATATTTGAATACATATTTGATTCCTTCAATTCCTTTCATGACTTAGAAGTTCACGAATTTTGAAAAGGTGAAGGAGCTTTATAAGAACAAGTATAAATCAAATTTTATTTTTTTCATGCTAGCAATACAATAGTGATTTGTATTAATATTACTTCTACTTAACAGTAGAAGTGAGATGTGAAAATTTTTAAAAACCATAAAATAGAGAATGTTTTCTCTGTATTTAAATGTAACCAGTTATATTACACACACACTGTTGTAAACTATATGAGGTAGCAAATGAAATATAGAAGAAGTTGTTCATCTTTCAATATATTTATAGTAATTCTTTTTAAAAATAGCCATTTTCTTACATCTTTCATATGGGAAGCATATCAATTTACTAGCAACTCTAAGACAGGATAGCAAAAAGTGAGGGCTTAGCAGTGGTTTTGAAAATACAACGTCACACTTTTAGCCAAGTGGAACAGAGCAGCTCAACATAGCTAATGTTGTATAACTAAAACTATTTTATATGAATTTGTTTCTTGAAATTCAGATTCTTGACATTAAAGCAACGCCGTGCAGGCTAAAACTAGGAACCCTCTAAAATTGTACTTTCTTTTTTAGAAAGGCAGGGCACTTGCAAAGTAGTTATCTTTACTTCAGTTCACACGTGTGCTCCTTTAAATGTACACTGGCCTTAAAATTAGTTAATATGCAATCAGCAAATAAGACTAGAAGGCCTCAGTTGCTTTTATTAAGTCTTTATTGAAGTATCTTTGTAAACACAAACAAGCTACTGCAGTAGTAATAAGAGCGTTTCAGAGTAGTTAAGTGCATAGACTTGAGAATCAGACTGCCTGTGTTGGACATTCTGAGACTTGATGTCACTATGTTGCATTTTAGCAGACTCATAGATAATGAAAGCAGAGCTGCTGTAAAGATTTAAAGAAACCAATAAATTAGATATTATTATTAAGTAATTCAGATAGAATCAATTTAAGCTTCACTAGGCTTAGACTTGTGTGTATTTCCGTTCTTCCTTGACCACCTACTGTCTACTACAAAGTCTACAAAACAGTAGAAGTTTAACAGATATAGGCTCAATAAACTGATAGATACACGAAATAGAGAAGATTGGAATAGATGGATGGATTTTAAAATGTGAGCCTCACTATACCAGCTATTAAATTTTGATAATGAAAACCTGAATATTGAACCATTATCTTTCTCACCAGGAAAATGTTCTGTTATTGATTCTAAGTGAATGCAAAATACTTTATGGTCTTGGGAAAATTTTGTTTCACTGTTGCAAGGTAGAGGTAATTTTTTCCAAAAGTAATTTTCAATGGTCTTTTATATCATCAGGCATTTAGAATAAGAAGTAAGAGTGATGGGAACAATCTGATATATTTGGAAAACCCCCTCCTTGCTGCTCATAATGTGATGCTTGAAGTTCATGTACTGATGTCTTCCAAGTGGCCTGTCACTTTTCTGGCTGAAGGCAATTATATTTTCTAGTGTCTTGGACGTTAGAGATGCTGGTTGTGATTGAAGGACTGGCACCTAGTACCTGAAGCTTTTGATGGATGTTCATTTTGATTTGAAGATAGGGAAGCAAAATTAGGAATAATTACATTAACTTATTGAAGAACCACACATTGTGTTCTAAATATTTTTGACATTAAAATCATAAATTTTTTTAAAAGCTGCAAAATGTGGGTTTCACAGAGGCTAGAAAATTTCCTTTGAATTAGATGAATATAAACTTAGTTTTATCATATTCTGAAACCATTCTTATTCTAGTAGGTCATTTGTCCTTCAAATATAGAAGTCTGTTGCCTTCTATAAAGTGATAACACCACCTAAACTGAGTTCCAAGGGGTAGTAGTACTTCTCAGAATGACGCTGAGCTTTAAAATATGATTTTTAAAAAGAGGTTTTATGTCAATGCATTTGGGGAAACCCTGCCTTTTGAAGTTTATGCTGATGTATTATTTTTTGTATTTTTCATAACAAATCCTTCACCTAACACGAGTAGACACATAAACTTTTGTCAAGTGAAGAGAAAAAATGGTCACTCAAATTTATATTGTAGTGTTAGGCAGATTGGTAGCTGCAGCATGATGAATAAGAGTTGTTTAAGTGTGTTCCACAGGAAAGAATACTATTTAATCTGGTATTGTGTAGATGTTCAGAGCTTTGTAATTTGCTTAGACTATATCCTCCAATTGATACACAGTTTGACAAGAAAACAGCCTGAGCTGATCCTCTTAGGTTTCCCTGCAACCATTTGAGGGTGTTATGGGTCAAATATCAAAACACGCATGCTCAATTTTAGTATCGCTGAAGTAAATTTGTGACCTCATTTATCAAAGAAGAGCCAAATGAAATAGGAGGACTACCAGTATGAGAAACTACACATCCCTTAGATCAAGGGAAAAATAAAATTTCAATACATTACTTCAATTTCTGAACATTAAGTAAAACCTATATGTTTTTCTACTGAATCATGCATACTTTTTCCAAATCATATTTTCTTCAAAGTAACAAAAAGGGAGACATACATTGTTACACATTTTCTGGAACTATTAGACTAGAACTTTAAAGACTGATCCAAATTAAAGAGAACATTTCAGAAGAAATGTTTTACTGAATCACATAATTAAGTCTCTTCTTTGATCATTGACAGTTGTATATTTTCAAGGGTTCAATTTTTCTTCAGTTATCTAATTCACTCTCCTGGACAAGATGGCTGCTTGTGGATGGATCAGCCAATTAACTTGTATTAACAGGCCTCTGTCATCTACGGTTCTCTGAAGAGTAAAACTGTAGTTAGGAGGATTCTATGGCCCTTTTATATTATCTGCTGCTATGTGGTTTATTGTAGACAAAGGTACATGAGAGAAATGATGTGTTAATTCAAGGCTGGTATTAAGTATAAATGCTCTTCTATTTTTAAAAAATGTGCAACCTCATGGCAGATTTACAAGCTCAGTAGAACCTGATTCTGTGAGAAACACACCACGGAAGGGAGTCACTGGGTAGTCACTTGGTAGAGATAACACCAGTGAACTTTACATGCACAAAAAATACAGTGGATTGCATTTCACATCCATGAATCAATCATAAACTCTAAGAGCCTGCCCATGACTGCATGTCTTTGGGGGGACGTCCAGACACAAACCATAACATTTGCTTTCTGAAGAATTTATTCTACTAATAAATGAAGATGTCTAAGCAATTTGGAGACATTTGAGCCAACTTTCATCACACTCCAAAATTAATTATTAACAAAATTGTTTTCCTAGGAAATATAATAAAAGACCTTTCATATGACGTGAAGGTCTCCAATATCCTTCCTCTTCTGAATGTCAATCTTCACATCCTAAACCTTGAGCACTTATTATGACTTAGTCATTAAACATGTGCCTTCAGTATCTTCTACTAGGAGCTCAGAGATAGACAAAAGATTACAAAATATGATGTCAAGCGCAGAAGTATACTCAGAGGTCACAAAGGAATAAAAGTCTTGGTATTTCAAACTTATTCAGTGGACTAGGGATTTTTTTATATGATGGTTAATTTTTGAGCTAAACATTATGAAAAAGTATTGACAGATGGCCAAGCAGAGTGGTAGATTCTTCAGACAGATGGAACCATTTGAAAAATAGCATAGAATTTTAAAAGACACAACACAGAGAGAAGTTCCATAAGATAAAGTATGCTAAGTATTTATTGTGGGTAGTGCGGAGGGCAGAAAGTACAAAGAGAAGGAGAGTTAAAATGTGGGTACCCAGTTAAGGGGCTGGATTGAATTTAAGGTTGTAAAATTATATATTTACAAAAAAAAAAAAATAAAATTACATATTTACAATAGAATTTCTTCCCATAGGACTTTTAAGTTTCTTTTTATAGTTTATGGAAGGCTATTTTGTAAGTATTTGGTACTGCTCTCTGTATTCCAATATGAGCTTTTTTATGCTACAGTGTCTGAAATAATCATCTTTGAATTCATAATAATATACATGATACTCCAGACATAAAAATCTGTTTAATCCATATTTGTTAAAAGTGGTTTTGATGAGTCATACAATTGAATTTTGAAATTGGTAGAATCTCCAAGATGATGAGGAAAGTTGGGTAGAGAGAAAATTTTTGAAATATATGTCAAAGTCTTCATAAAAGGAAAAGAAAGATATTACAGAATTGTGCACATGAATAAGAAAGGCAGAAATCTGAAGAAAAGATAATCTTATGAAAGACATTGCAGTAGACTAGGTATTTTAGACTAAATAACAGATGACCTCAAAATGTCAGTACAATTTCAGAATACAACTCATTTTTTTTTTCTTGCACCAAGCAGTATTAGGAAAGTATGGGTAGAAAGGAGGAAGAATGTAACCTGCATTCATTCAAGGAAGTTCAAAGTGCAAAGGGGTTAAATGGATTTTTTTAAGGTCACAAGGAAGATGGAGTCTTCTAGAAAAAGCATATGCAATAATTTGAAACATTAGAGGAGAGAAGAAATAAAGAATAGAATAGAAAACATCAGAAGTTAAGGGGAAGTAGAGGAGATAAAATTTGACTCAGTAGTGGTGAATGAAATGTAGCAACAGCTCTGGACTCTCAAGAAATACACAACTTTATGGCATGTTACATCAAATGTGAACTGGATCATGTGGGAACTTGGAGAACTCAATCAAGGACAACTTGGGTGTGGGATCTTCCATGATGTTTATTTAGTCTCTGTGATTGTGGAAGATTGTCTCACTTTATCCCATTGGGTGGGTGAACACACAGTTACAAAAGAGTGTGACTCTTGTGTGTTCACCGTGGAACTTTGTGCTGTTTGAAGCCAAGGCATCTGCTTTGCTTATAATGAGCTACTTTTTAGATGAATGAAGTTGATATTCCGTAGCAACTGTTACATAGAAATGTAATTACCTAAAGGAATTTGTTCACATTATTTCAAGTTGATAAAAAAGGAAGATAGAGACATTCAGTTAATTTTATTGAAACAGGTCTTGAAATTGTTTCTTTTAGACTCCTGGTTCATCCATCTGTAAAAGTATTGTCATTTTCTTCATGGTGCGTGAAAATTTAGCCATGACTATGAAATAATCACCATGAAATGGACCACCTGTTCTACTTCTTCTAAAGTACTAGGGAAGGATAAGCCACCCAGATAGTTAAATTGACCAACTCTTTTTGGCAGCAGATATGAGGGGTTCATTTTTTTTTCTAGATGTGAGAAGGATGTAGATAGAATATGTACTTCTTTTGAAAACCTAAGGCACGAAATTCTCATTATCAGCTCATGATGCAGAAACAGTTTTCATATACTGCACGTGTCCTTCAATTTAAAATCCTACATAACATGATTAATAATAGACTTGAGTGTGAAATCTAGCCTAATTTTCTCAGAAAAGACAAGTTTGGCCCATTTAATTACAGGTCCTTTGGTTTCACGGAGCTGCCTATCTAACAAAAACAAACAAAACATAAATGAAAAAGACAGTATCTACTTTCCATATTACTGATTTATAAGCTACTGTTAAAAATTTCATGTAAGAATTTGAGACAAAGTTCTGAATACTTAGGAATAACTGCTGGTGGGTTATGATGAAGTTTTATAAGAGCAGCTGAAAATATTATACAAGTGATGATGTTCCATTATAAATAGAAATAACCATATTGTCAAAGTCATTTGAGATGAATTTGTTACATGGCAAATTTACCATCTAAAAAATTAAAATATGCTATAAATATGTCATAGCAAATACTTGAAGGTAATTATTGAATCAGCACACTTAGTTCCCTTTCAAACACAGGGACTAGGTTAATTCTGTGATATTTGTTCAACAAGTATGCTCATCTTCTGACATAAAAATAATTAGAAGACAAATAATCTACTTTATCATCCTACAGTGTTTGCATCCACATCTAAAATTAAGCAATTATGTAGGAAGTTCCTAATAGTGGAATAATTGCAATGTAACTTCATAAGTACATGTTGATTCATGCTTTAGATTTGATAAATTATTATCATTACTGGTAGCCTACACCATTTTGAAAATCAGTTTTGGTCATTAACATTATAAAATATTTATTGAGCATCTACTACATGTGTTATAAAAGTGTATAAGGCAGACTTTTATCTGTCAATATATTAATATATAGTGGAAGCTCATTATATTTGATTACCATTTATAAATAAAGCTTCTAGACACAATTTTAATGTAGAAAAAGTAAAAGGTAAGACATATTTTTAAATGTTTTTGCTATTTAGCTTATGTTCATTTATTTATTACCCGAGTCAAAATTTGCACTGTATCAAGCACCTCAAAACCTGGCATCTCCTGGTTTCCACAGTATTAATTACTTGCTTGCAAAGGTAGCCACTATTCCGAATTATTTTACAGTAGATTAGTCTTGCTTGTTCTTGAGCTACATATAAATGGAATTATGTAATATTGCATTCTTTTGTAGCTTCTGGGTTGTTTTATTCAATATGGCACCTATGATATTCCTCCTGTTGCACAAGGTGGTCATTTATTCATTCGGCTGCTCCATGGTATATTTATTAATATATCACACATTTTATTTGTCAATTTTGCTGTCATGGGGCATGTGTTATTTGCTAATTGTTTTTAGTTATTATGAAAAAAATAATCCTGTGATTTCCTGTACATATTTCTGATGGATGTACTCACTTTTGCTTTTGGAAAAATACCTGTATACACAATTTGCAGGTGGTAGAATAAACCTAATCTGCAGGTGGTAGTATTAATTTTACTAGCTACAACGAAATGATCTGTCAAAGTAGTTTTACAAATTTACACACCCACCACCAATATGTAACACTTTTACTGTTAACATTCTTCTGTCCTTTGTTGGTAGTTTTTTCTTCGATTTTAGCAATTCAGCTAAGTAGATAGTTAGCATTGACTATTACTTTTGTGCAAGGGATGAAAGTAAATAAGTTAAATCACAGAAAAAATGACAATTTTCTTTGATCATAAAACTATTTTTAAAATATCCCAATGAGTATAAGCAGAAAAATTCTAAACTATACCTGCAATTTACACTTTATTGAGATTTTAAGATGATAGTAACACCCCTTTTGGAAACTTAATGAAAATTGCTTGAGAACTAAAATCCAAATATAGAGAGATGGAGAAGAAATTATCACGTTTACTATATTAAGGAAGCTGTTGGTACTATTTCAGTCTTGGTCTGTGATCAATGTTCTTACCTTAAATAAACCATTGAACCTACTGATACAGATGATCACAGATCGATCTAAGAGACAGAATCTAACAAGCCATGTCACTGACACAGAAGACAGCAAATCTAATTCATTTCATCACAGTTTCACTGGGCTTTGAGAGGGGAAAAGCAAAACAGCAAAAGGAATGAACTAAACACATCGCTTGTTTTCTCCAAGATTAACAAGTAGATAACACTTCAGAAGTTTGGAGATAAAAAGGAAAGAAGGTTCGCAGGAATGCTAGGATTTTTATTCGTGTATGAAGTCTCTGTATGATGACGCAAAGCAACTTCTTCCACTTCTATTTTCCAAAATGGGCTACTTTATGATACGGCATTATTAATGAGACTGTTATTTGTACCATGTAAATATGTGTTTATGTGAACGCCTCTAATAATAAGCTTTTCCCAAGGTAATGTGTCATGGTTAAACAGGAGGAATAAACATTATATCCACAACTATTCTTACGAAATATGGAATTCATTATGTGAAGAGAATCAGTCAGAACAAACTTGAAGCAAGGACATTGGACTACTAAATGTCGGGGTTATGTTACTGAAAATAGCTGGACTAAGTACAAGACTACATTCTTTCCTGGATATAAGACCTCTGTTTGTGTAAAATCATTGACACCCAAGAGGCCAATCTTCTCCCTCTAATGGAGAAGGGTGGTTCCTATCTGGGGAAATGAATATGCAGAAGTAAGGGCCTACATCCACTTTACTCTGAAATGAAGCCTCAGTGTCAGCAAGGCTTGTCTGTACAAACCAGGCCGGCTTCCGGCTACACTTCTCACTCATCTGAAAATCACTTTTCTACTGTTTGTATTTAATGTACTTACTTCTCTGAGTTAATTTGGATCTATTGCTTATTTTCAATTGATTTTTCTTCTTTTTGGTCTTTCAAATCTACTTTCATTTTTTGTTTTGTTTATTTTAAAACCCAATATAATTTACTCACTGGCTTTCACTACAAATTTGCATAGGTCCTTTCCCATTTACACAGTGTTGCAATATATAATTTTTACATTTCTCTTAGTTCTCAATTTAACATAAACTGCAAGAATTCACAACATGGTTACCATTTATGTATAGTTGCCATTTATATCACATTTACATTTATTATAAACCTCCTATTACTAGTAATTTTACTTTCTTTTATTTTTTTCTTTTTGTCTTTTTGAGACAGGGTCTCACTATGCAGTTTAGGCTGGCCTTGAGCTCACTTTGTAGCCCAGGCTGGTCTCAAATTTAAAACCATCTTCCTGCCTCAGCCTGCCTAGTGCTGGGATTACAGGCATGCAACACCACGCCCAGCAGTCATTTTTCTTTAAATAATAAATGTATTTCAAAGAAATTAGGAGACAGAGTATTTTACACTTGCATATATAAAATAATTTCTGGTTGTCTCTATTCCTTCTTGAAAATATTTCTTTCTCATATCTTTTCTCTTCAGGTAGGAGAGTTTCCTCTCAATGCATGGCTTCCAGGATGAAATTTTCTCAGTTTTTATTTATTGAAATACATTAGTCAGTTTTTTCAATTGAAGCTCATTTTCTGCACATGTGTAGTGTTTTTTTATTTTACTTCACAAGGTGTAGTTCATTTTTGAAATTATATTTTTACCTGAGAAAATATGTAACAGTTTGAAAATGTTATCTATTTTAAGGTACATTTTTCTAATTGTTTCATTTTCTAATTGTTTCATTTTTCTAATTTTACTTTTGATTATCTCTTTGTGACTACATAACTGGTAACCTTTAAATTTATATGTTTGTGACTTTTATTAAATTTGGAGCATTTAAAAATTATTTTTCTGCATCTTTTTCTTCTCATACTTCTGGAACAATATGCCATAAGCGTTAGAATTTTTGATATAATAAATACTTTAGATTTCTTCCTAAATATGGGTCGACACCATTCTCTTTTGTTTTTCTGATTAGATAATGGATACTTATAATCAGTAAGTCTACTTTCTCTTTTACATGTGATCAATATTTCTTTTAAAAGCTCATTCACGTATTTTTTTGCTTATATTTCACTTTTTAGTTGAAGAATTTGTGTGATTTCCTTATGTTTTCTATTGTTTTTACCTAACATTTCTCTTAAGTTCAGTTATTGCAAGCATATTTTCTTTTGCATTATGGAATAAAATTATCATAATGCTTTAAAATACTTTTCTTTCAAATTTGTCATCTAAGTCAAGGTTTCTACTTTTTATCTAAGGATCTATAAATTGATACACAAATTCAATATTGGAAGCCGCATGGCAAAAGGAACAATGGCTTCAAACCTCTCAGTGGATTTTCTCCTCCATTTAGATTATTTACCTAACATACACCTTGAATATGAGACTACCAAAATACTTCATTTTCAGGCTTAAATCTTCCCCAAGTTGCCCTTTATAAAGAATCTATTAAAATATTTGCTCCATCGTAATGGGAGAGCCACAAGGAAAAAGGATGACTGCTCTGACCAGCGTATGCCCTGCAAGCGCGGGGCGCCCTTCAGTCTCTGGTAGGGAGAGAATCCAAGGGATTCTCCATTAAGCAATCCACGCAGGTTGCTGTATGAAGACAGGAAGTACTGGCGATGGTGGTTAGAAGAAAATCACAAAACCGCGGAGCCTCTGACGTGTGAACAGTAGAGACCACATACACCTCGGGTGATTTCTTGTGATTGCCACCTGGCTATTCTCTCTGCTCTGCTCTTTCCACCTCTCATTGTAACCCTGCTATTATTAACGCAGTGGCCAGGCAAATCCCTTAAAGTACAGGTCACCCTTTATTTATACTTTGGATCTCTCATGTAAGGCAGAACACGTGATATGCGACCTTCTCTGTCTGATCATTTCACTTCACATTATGGGCTCAAGGTTCACCCAATTTCCTACAAATGACTCAGATGTATCCTTCTTTTCCTCATTCTGTTCTTCATTAATACATGTTTGCATACATAATGATCGCATTCTGTGTGAGGGGTGGGTACGTGTGCGTAACGCCTCACAGCTCTTGTTCATCTCTCCTCTTCCCCTCCTTCTCTCTTCCCTGTCTCATGATTCTCTCTGAAAATGGTTTATTTTCCTACTTCCCACTATTTATCTTTTATTTTCCTTTTCAGTTGTATTTGAGTTTCTCATATAACAGAAACAAAGAGATGTTTAAGCTCCTGTGTTTGATTTATTTCACTGAACGATACAGTCTCAAGCTGCATCCATTTTCCTAAAAATGTCTCAAGTTCATCTTTCCTTATTCTAGGGTAGTTCTCCATTGAGTATAAATACTACCTTTTTTCTGTCATCAGCTGAGAGACCTATGAGTCACTTTCAAGTTTTAGCTGTTATGAACTGTACTGCTATAAACATGGGTATGCATATGTGCCTCAAGTATGATGCCTTTAACTCTTTTGGGAAGACATCAGAAGGGAAAGAACTGAGTCAAATAGGATTTCTACTTTTAGTTTTTTGAGGAGCTGCACACTAATTTCCACAGTCATTGCACCAGTTTACATTCCTACAATGTAGAAAGCTTTATTTTTCCTGGTACCCTCATCCACATTTGTCATTATTTGATTCTCGATAATGGCTACTCTTGGTGAGGAAAGTGGAATCTCATAGTTGTTGTAAATTGTATTTCTCTAGCAGCCCATGATGTTGAACATTTCTTCATGTACTACTGCCCATTTGTACTTCTGAGAAGCATCTATTTATTTCACTTACCCTGTTTTAATTAGGTCTTTTGTTGGGGGGGGTCTACATTTTTAGGATGAATATCTGACAAAATCATTTTCCCATTCTGTAGGTTGTTTCTTCATGCTGTTGGTGTTTTCTATTTAATATGATCCTTTTTTTTTTTTTTTACCCTTTCTTGTGCTATTTGGGTTTTGTGTAGAAAGTTCTTGCCTATGCCTCTATCTTCAAGAGTTTTACATATTTTATCTTTCAGTAGACTGTTACATTTAGATCTTTGATGAATAGTACTCCATTATCATATTTTCTTTGTCCATTCATCTGTTGCTGGTCCTATAGTCCACTTGCAAGAATTAGCTATGATGAATTGTGCTCCTTTGTGTTTTCTATGTGCAATATGACTTGAAAAGGCTCAGTGGAAGTTAGATAAAGAACTTAGATAAATACATTATGGAACATGAAAGTGATTCTCAGCTGACCTCCAGTTAGTTATGGGAAACAGGAAGATGTTCATGTCACTTGAGCAGTTTAATGCCCGTGTGCAGTTAGTTTGAAAAGGCCAGTGAGCATTCAATCAGTTGCCACTCATCTTAAATACTGTATCTTACAGATATGGCCAAAGAGCTGTATCATTTTGAAAGGAAAATGGCATATACAAAGATTTCTGTTGATATGTGTAATGGTGTATACATTGTGTGAATGTGAGAAATTTAGAAGTTTGACTGAACAACTCAGCAGGGAGCTGGAGTCCTTACTTTGTAAATATCCTCAGCCTGTGCAAGAGGAGAGCCTAGAGATAGTGTGGGTATAAAGGACTCCCCTCTGCCTGTTCATAATATAATGAATAAGAGGCTTTCTCTTTACCCCTTTTTCTATTGTTGCCTCTTGGTGTCTTCTTCCTCCTTGAACTATTACCCCTGTGCCGTGCCACTCTACCTTGGAGCCAGCTGATTATGGACTGCAACCTCCACAAACTGTGAGCTAAGTAAATCTTTCCTTTCTTAATTTTGAGTGTTGGGTATTTTTTCTCAAAAAAGAGAGAAAAGTAACTAACACAATATGAAACAAATAAAAATATATAGGTCACATCATATCCCTTCTCTGCTTTAGTTGCAAGAATTTCTTTCTCTCCGAGTAAAAGTTAAACTCTGAACATTGCCCTACAATACTTCATATTGCGGAGTCCCCCTTTCCTAACTGTCTCTTACCTCATCACAGCCTTCTGTTGATTTATACTGCAAGTATTTCTCCAGAATACTGGGCATGTTTCCATTTGGGGTCTTTTGCACTGACTACTTAAAAATCTCTCACTTTCTTTCCTTCTCTAAGGTTGTCTTTTCAAGGAAAATTACCCAGCCAACAATTTAATAATGAAGTCCACACTTTCATCATAATATACATGATTTTTGTCTTCATAGCTCCTAACCTTTCTAACATGGCAGACAGAATCATTATTTATTATAATATTGTATTTATCTGTCTTGGTTCCTATGCTGTGCGCTCCAAATGTTCAGAAAGATTTTTGTTGACTATTACTGGGTACTTAAAGAATTCATACTCACTCTTTGAATGTTTGACGGAAATTTGTGCTACAGTTTGAGGATGAACTAGCAAAACTTCATAGAAAGTTAAATGAATAAAAATTACTTCTGTTACTGGTATATAGTAACATAAATAAAAAAAATTTATAGGACAAAGTTTTTTCCTATAAATAGGAAAAGTGTTTTTCCTAAGCTTATAGATAAACACTATTTCATGAAATAAAATGAAGTTATAGTCTATATCCTGACTCAATTGTAAAATACTTACATATTATTATTAAGGCAAACTTTATATTGCTACACAATAGTGATGTAAACTTAATTTTAAAAAGGCTATAGAGAATGTGTATGTGTGTGCAATAACAAAACCCTGAATTCTCCTATTTCATGGTTGAAAGTCAAGACTTAGTACATATCTAAATAAAACCTCAAAATTGCAAAAAGCACATAACATTTTTAATAAAATATAGTTCCAAAGCTTTTTTCTGGGGCATGAGAACTAGAAGGTTGGATCAAGACAATTTTTTTCATAATGAGTTTCATAAAAATAATTTTAAAGCCGTATCCATGAATGAACTTGATTAATAAATATTTTAAAATACCATTCATTATTTGTTAACTATTTTTCCCTGTGATGGCCATAAACCGCTTTTAGTTAATAGCACGGATCAAAATCACTAAATAATTTAGGTCTCTTTCATCTAGTGGTCCAGAGCACCAACAAACCAGCTTATATAATTTGTATATAAAATAGATCCATTTATTTAATTATAATTTATGTCTAAAGCTATATGACAGAAAGCCATGAATACTAATTTAGTAATTATTGAAAGATAAATACAGCTACATATTTCTAATCCATGCAAAATATGCCATGATAATAGTATATTTAACTCGTAGGGCTCTAAGAGCAAGAAGGTTTATAACTCTTTGTGAAAGGAAATAATGTAACCTTTGGTCCTACATGGTTGCAATTTAGATTTGACCACAGAGCAGGTTGACAGTTTCATCTCTCATTCATCTGACAAGTGAATACAACAGGAGAACTTTAAGAAGACTAGTATCCTGGGACTCACAAAATTATATAACCAATATTTTCTGAAAGATAATGGAAATGAAAAAAACCCTCAAAATTCACTAATCATTTCAGGGTTCGAACCTGTCCACAAATATCTTGTGAATGTGGTATAGAGCTTCGAGGTCAAATCCACCAGGTGAAGAGACAGAGAAAATGAAGAGCTTTGTATAAATCACAGGCAACTACATTGCGAGTTCATCTCACTGATTAAAAGGTTTTATACCTTTCAGCTGACCTGTGAAAAAAGGAGCATGTGTTAGTGTAGTGAAATAGTATATGCACAATTTTATTTCCCCTAAATTAGGTTCTCAGAGAAAAACTATTCTTTTTCCATACATGTTAACCATACACTAAGGTATTAATAAGAAAAATGTATGTTTTCTTCATGTTATGTTTGAAAAATATGCTATCACATGTGCATCTCTTACTTGAAGGCAGCATAAGGTCCTACCAACTTATTTTATTTGACGTGTTCCTAGTTATCCCTTCTGCATCAGTGGACCACTGTTTATAACACGCTGTCCACATAAGCTATTAAATAAGTCTGCCAGTAAAATGTCTTTGTTTTCATTAAAATTTCCATTAAAATTTAAATTTCTTTCCTAAAAAAATGGAACTCTTCTATTCTTTATTTGATTATTTCTCAGGGCATCCTCTCTTAATTCCATTGCTGGCTATAATATATATTTATTTTCAGTCCGTGTGAGAATTGACTTTGCTTCACGGTGCAATAAAAAAATACTATGTATCTCATTCATTTAGCATAATTTAGTGACCAAACATTGCATGCAGAGCTCCTTAGTAGATATAAAAGTATATGTATCATCTAATATATGAAGTCTTGGTATAGTTAGTAATAAATACTCTCAACAATAAAATGGGTCGTCCTTAGAAGAAATTACTTTCCTATCAAAAAACATTTCACACGTTAGCTAAATGACTAATTTTCCTGGCCACAGATGATGCATTTTTCTGATTATTACATATAGGAGGGAATAATCAATCACAGAGTTAGGTAGGATAATTCTTAGTAGATAATATGACATTGCCTCACAAGAAAGAAAAAGAATCTGAGCTTTGTCCTTGGCCTTTGAGTGGTCATCTCTCTGTTCTTGGGATTTGAATCCTGACAGAAGTCTTTGAAAATGCCTAGAATCACTGGAAGGTCTGATACTGAGATTTAAGGCGAGGTAGAGCCACGGTCTTGTTTGCTGGTAAGTTTTGCCGTCAGTGCACTATGTCACCTTCCACTTGCATGACTGACCAACAGCGGCTGGAACTCAACCTGTTCCATTTGTGTGGTAGAGACTCTAATAAAAGTGACTATAAACAGATACCCATGCGGCAGCATGAAGTCATCCTCCAGTACTGAACTCAAACACGCCTCCCAAGTCTCCAGGTCCCCTCAGCCACACGGATTCCACAAGTCATCAGAATATAACATACAAAACTTCTGGGATAATTATACTGCTGATCTTTAATGGTTTATTGAAAGGAACAGTTAATAATTAGATTTTGTTGACCAATTTTGCATGCTTAGATCTGATAATCTAATAACTAATTTAAAGACAAAATAAGCAATATAACAACCATTAGTGAACTCCTACCATCTTCTTTAGTGAAGCTCTGTATCATTTCTAATGCTTTTTGTTAGTTTTAATTCTCTGTAATGGTTTGATCAATCTTGCATTCTTACATCTGGGAATCCGAGCAACTTAGTTGAAGATAACAACATGGAATATAACAACCACTGTTAATGTCTATCATTTTGTTTTGAAACCATGTATTATTTTTATTGCTTTTGCTTTGTTTTGTTTTTGCCTATGCTGTTTTATTTTGTTATCTTTTTAATCTCTTTAAAATAAAAAAATCTTCCTGGATATTTCCTGAAGTCTATGTATCTATCTTTAGTATTACCTTTTACACTTTTCCCAAAACACCAACCAAGGTCAGCAGAATGTATTACCAATCATACAGACTCAGCATCGCCTAGCAAAGAAAATACCTACAATAAGTTTGCAAGCTGCATCCATAATGGCACTGATAACTGGTTTGAGATTGACTTAAATGTCACATAGGATTGCAAACTCGTCTCTTCAATTAAAATAAAGTACAAATTTTATAACACATTTTTTCCAACTGGAGGTCTCCCCTTGTGTAGATACTAACAATATCTTGTACAGAAATAATTGAATTATTTATCCTTCAAAGAAGTAAGCAAGTACAACTAGATTTTAGCGAGGTCTCCATAGTCATCTGTGGGATACATGGTGTAATCATGTTCTTCTCAGCAGAAAATGAAGGTCTCTATGACAATTTGTAAAGTACAAATCACTGTTTTAGGGAGAAACACAAATTAATATATTGGTGCACACAATCAGCACGTGTGTGAAAAGATAGGTTTATTTACATTTGTTGAAATATACTGAATGAAAATGATGTCAACTGAATGATGTAGGTTGTCATCTCTTCCAAAACCACATCCCCAAAAAATGATTAGGATCATCAGTTCCGTTGGAATATTTGAGTCAAACTGTCCTGTTTGTCTCTACCTCCGCTTGGATGGTGCATACCTGCCCCATGGAGAAATTAAGGGAATCCTGCTAGACGAGTGGCACGAGGCCTACATCCAGACGTGTTATCCTTGGGAGATAAAAAATACCCATATTTCTGTTTCCGGAAGACTTACCGCTAAGTTCTTTCCCGATCAGGTCAGAATCAGCTGATGTAAAGGAGTGGCCAGCCCTGCCTTCAGCTGCATTTAAGTTAATTGCACAGTTTTGGACAGCCATGGAGGACATTTTCTTCATGAGAAACATGGAGGACCAAGGACCTGAAAAACAAGTGATGATTAATAGTGTTCTCCCTGCCACTCCTCCCAGGGTCTGAGGTGCTGTGCTGGATGACACCATAACCACACAGATCAGTATATTCCCTTTCAATAGCCATAGCTGTGATGTTTATTTTCCAGTGATTCACTTGTCCAGACCCCTTTTCCATAAGAGTCAATTGTAGGAGAAGCAAAGACACTTTTATAAAATGTAACCAAAATCAAGCTGGATTCTAAGGTTCCTCCTTTGGCTGAGCTATTACTAGGGTACACCTAGTCCTCCTGGCCTGAGGGAAGGATGGTGTCCAGCTTCTCCATAGATGTTTTTGATTTTCATAGGTTATTTTATTCTAATCCAACTTCAGTGGTCTAACTCCCACAAAACGTTCTTTCATCCCTCTAGAAAAACTTAGCTGCTTTGCTATTTTCTTCCACAAAATATTTGCCATCTTGCTTATAATTGCCTTCTTAGGTCCTCAAGTTTCCTACTCTAGTCTTTGCTGGCTTAGATTACATCTTATTCAGTAGCCTACAGTTAGCACTTAGTAGGAGCTAAAATACCATAGATCTTAATAAATGAAAATAAATTAAGTGAACAGAGGAAAAGAGTTAAGTATTTAGAGAATAATTTCAGATTGTATTAGAATTTTCAAAGAGGTAGTGTTATATCTCAGCAATCTGAATGCTAACTGAAGAAACGAGCCCATAGAGCTTTACATGCATCTGTGCACTTACTATACCATTCCTTACAACAAAAAATGTAACAAAATGGAGAGCTGTTGAAATTTGGAAGTATCTACCTCCCAGAACACTGTGCAAACTTGGAAAAGAATAAATTGGATCTTTATTATTAAACTAATAGGTAATACATACATTAAAATAAGAGAAAGTTACAGATTATTTTGTAGAACACAATTCCTTTATTACTAAAAATCAAAATGTCCACTTGCCAGTAGGCAAAGACATGAAGATAAAAAACAAGACAAGAGAGAGATGAGCAAAGACAGGAGTCTACATCCACTTTCACAGAAGGTGGTTTCTGAGAGTGGGCTCAGAATCCCTGAGTTTATTTCTTGGCATCTTACCCAATGCCTACCCCAAAGCTTTAGAACACAGTAATGTCTTATTTTCTTATTCATTTTCTCAAATGATTTAAATGACAGTTTTAATAGGAACCCCCAAAATGTTGATCTATCATTTTGGTGAGGCTGAATTAAAGATAATCGATCTTATTATTTACGTTCATTATATTTTTTGCTTTCCCTATGGTAATTTTACATATTTAAATGATACAGACTCTGCCATCTCCTCATGGCAGCCACAGTACTCTCCGGGCCTCCCTCCACAGTAAAAAAAAAATGGCAATCCTTAAGGAAAAACTCATCCCCCCAGTTGCAGAAGAGGAGGCTGGGATGCCAAACAAGATAAATGTAGTGGAGGTCTGACAAGTCGGTACGGTGTGTGCTATCAGCATTCTGGGAAAGTCTCTGGCTGATGAACGTGCCCTTGTGGATGTCTCAGAAGATAAACTCAGAGGGGAAATGATGAATCTGAAGCTTGGAAGCTTGTTGCTTCACACATCTAAAATTGTGGCAGATAAAGATTACTCTGTAACTGCCCACTCGAAGATTGTAGTGGTGACTGCTGGAGTCCGTCAGCAAGAAGGGGAGAGTGGTCTCAGTCTGGTGCAATCTGGTCAATGTGTCCGTTATTCCTCAGATAGTCAAGTATAGCCCCGAAGGCATCATCATTGTGGTTTCCAGTCCAGTGGACACTGTTACATATGTCACCTGGAAACTAAGTGGATTGCCTAAGCACCGTGTCATTGGAAGTGGGTGCAATTTGGATTCTGCTAGATTTTGGTCTCATGGCTGAATTTGGCATTCACCACAGCAGCTGCCATGGGTGGATTCTGGGAGAACATGGCGACTCAAGCGTGGCTGTCTGGAGTGGAATGAGTGTAGCAGGTGTTTCCCTCCAGGAACTGAAGGAACTGAATCCAGAAACGGGCACAGACAATGACAGTGAGAACTGGAAGGAAGTGCACAAGATGTTGGTTGAAAGTGCCGACAAAGTCATCAAGTTGAAAGGTCACACCAGCTGAGCCATTGGCTTACCTGTGGCTGATCACCCAGTGTCCAGATTCACCCAGTGTCCACCAAGGTGAAGGGCATGCACGGCAATGAGAACGAAGTCTTCCTGAGCCTCCCCTGCATTTTGAACGCACGGGGATTAACCAGTGTTATCAACCAGAAGCTGAAGGATAACAGGTGGTTCAGCTCAAGAAAAGTGCGGATACCCTGTGGGACATCAAGAAGGACCTAAAAGACTGTGACTGCTGTGCCCTAGGCTGTAGAAGTTTAAAACCTACCCAGTGAGTAATCCTGAACCTTCAGCTTTCATCCACATCCATGGGTCACGGTTTGCTTCTTCCTTAATATCTGATAGGAGCTCACAGAATCAGAGCCCAGGCTTGGATTAATGCTTGCAAAATGAGTTCTTGAACAAATAAAATTAACTATTGCTGTGTGAAAAAAAAATTAAAATGATACAAGTAGTTTTCTTGACCACGGCTGAGAATGCAATGAGAATGCTTGAAAGATTTGAATATTCCCTTTTTATATGTTTTTCTTTTCACCTTTGTTTTCAAAGTATGTGTATTTTGATACGTCACAAATTTCTGTTTTGTTTAAGCTATTTCTCCATAGTTTATAGCCTTTTGTAGGAGTGAAATCTTCTATTTAGTCAATATTTAATGGATGTTACTTTTGTAATTATATAATATAACTAAAACGTCTTAACCCTTATTCAAATTATCTTTGTACCACAGCATGACTACTTTAATCAAATGTATAGTTTCATATTTCTCAGCCTATTCAACTGTTGAAAAACAGCTCTTCTTTCAGATTGGGAATGTAGTCAGTTTTATTGACCATCATGTTCGGATCTAAGTCAACGCTGAAACAATTCTGCAAAGTTATTCAGTTCTACATCATTAACATATGGAAAGCATTAGATTATTTTTGCCAAACCTTTTGGACATTTGATTTCTTCACTCCTCTATTTTAAGAAATATTTCCACTTGTTAAAATTTACTTATTCTATGAAGTCCAGTCAAATGTCACTTCTCCTTTAAGCTAAATTGATTCTCCTATTGATAAATGATTTTTTCTTCTTTTGAAATTCATACTATAGTAGTTTTGTAATAAAATGTCATGTTATGTTTTGTCTTCTATTGTCACCTATTCTTTGATGCCTCTCATTTATTTGATGCTTATTAAAATATTCAATAATTATTAAGTGCATTCTACAGAGGAGATACTATTTATAGCACTGAAGAAGTCATAGAAACAAGAATGTCTTTATGTTGAAGGAGGTTACGATCTGGGGATTGTATTTAGGGCTTTCCAACTTAAGCTAAAATTACTCTGCCCTTATCATATTAAGATAAAAACAACATTAAGAAGTAAGACTTCAGGGCTGGGGAGATAGCTCAGTGGAATAAGTGCCTGCCTGGCAAGCACAGGGTCCTGAGTTTGATCCCTAGTACTGCAAAAAAAAAAAAAAAAAAAAAAAGAAGAAGAAGTAAGACTTCGTATTTATTCTTGGATATTCCTTTGCTCATCAGAGAATGCTGTACATAATAAATCCCAGAATGTTGTAATGAAAGGATAATTTATGTTTGTATATTTTTTTCTGATTTACCAAATAAATTGTGATAAATTTTGTGTTTTCATCATCACTACAACTATGTAGAATATACGTTACTGTTTGGGTTACTTATCTCATTGCTGAGACAAAATACCCAATAAGCAAAGTTAAAGGAGGAAGGGTTTATTTAGCTCACAGTTTGTAGAGGTTTTAATCCATTGTTGCTGGCTCCATGGCAGCATGCACATGGCAGAGGGGCATCTCAGAGGAGAAACAGTTCTCAGCAGACAGAAGACAGCAAGCAGCAACCTGCTAGAGACAGGCAGCAAGCATGGACAACAGAACCCTTCTTTCTTTCTTTTATATTTTATTCAAGCTGCCCTCCCTCAGGCAGGTAGCACCCAACCCTATCCAAGTATCACACCATGAATGAATTCCAGCATCACATCCTTGATCCAAGCATCACATATCCTAGACCCAGCCCCAATGAAACGCTCCATCTGTATCTGCATGAGGCTTTGGGGATACATCTAGACACAAGTCATAACAAGCCATTTTAGATGTCTTACTTAATGCTCATTCACTTATACCAAAAATATAGAAAATGTACAAAAGTACTTTTACATAGTAAAACATGAAAAATCTACAATTACATATTCAAGAATTAGATGTAGTACTGGCCAAATACTTGTACTATTGCTATTACGGAGAAAACCGATCATCATTTTCTCTCTAAATAGCACGTATAAATGGTTAAAATAATAACAGTATTTTCAAGAATTAACTTCAGTGACATATAACATAGAATGTACAATAATTTCTCATAAAATTGATGAAATCTCAGGAAATATTTCTGAAATTGATATGCAGTTAGATAAGATACCAATTATATTATTATTATTATTATTATTATTATTATTATTATTATTTTCCTAGTTTTAATGATTGTATTAAAAAACTTTTAGAACATCAGTCATGTAAGTATAATGCTTTTTTTTAAGGTTAGATAATATGACTCTTTCTTCTACATGATGCATAGCTTTCATGACATCATACTTCCTTGTTCCCTGGCATCTAGTTCTCCATCTCCTTTAAAACCTTCTTTTTTTTGGTCCTGGGAATCGAGCTCCAGACCTTGTGCTTGCCAGGCAGGCGCTTGTGCCACTGAGCTACATCCCCAGCTCTTTTACAACCTTTAAACGATCTTCACAAGTGAAACGTGCTCAGAATTCTATGCCAAACTTTTTGTCTTCTGACTTCAGTTTCTATAAAAGTAATAATAACCACTTCCTTAATTGTAAATACAAGGCCATGCCTTACTCTTTGCCAGATTTTTAGCTCTATCGTCGGTTTAGTTTTGAGATGCAATTCGTATGGCACATGATTTAAGAAATAATGAAAAATAAAAATTCTGAAGATTATTTCCCGAAACTTCTGTGACTTGCAGTGATAAATGTTCCAGCTGTCCTGAGTTAGAGTGTCATGCAACCTGTTGCAAGGATGTGTTATCTTTCTTTCCTTCAACTGATACTCTGAGCACAGAATCTTACTATGGTATATTTAGTCATTCATTTTGGCTGTTTGGGTTCAAATGCAAGAGATTAAATTTTGTAGCTCATGGGTAGACTGGATAGGTTCAAGAAAGGAAGCAAGACAACATTTTGGACAGAAGATTGAATTGATACATTTTACTGGTATGACTCACACAAAACAGTAATCAATGATGAAAAAAATTGGAGTTGCCATTTCCTGATGTAAAGAAAACTGCAGAAAAAAATAGCTATGAGGAACAAAACTGAGATTTCAGTATGGCTGGAATTTCAGGTGTACATGAAATATCCCACAGGAGATATATGAGTTGAAGGTAGAAGAAATATATTTAAATTAAAGGCACTAATTTTTGAGTCATCAAATGGGGATAAAGCCTTGGGATTTGGCTAAACATCATGGAGACTGGATCTGACTTTTCTGTGACAGCCCTTACCATCTCTCTGAACAAACTCAGATCAGTTTGTGCATGTAGCACTCAAGACAGTGCAATTTGGATTAATATTACCTTGACTTCACTCACATACACTCAACGTTAGGATGAACACCATCACTCTGTATGGCAAACATGCACTCATACAAATTTTTTAAATAAACAAGATCTAAAGAAAAAGAGCTCAAAATTGAGTAGCTAGGTACATTATTTGTCTCCTTTCCTGGACTATAATATATTTGAATGTCCAAATCACATTTTTAAATAATTTCTGTGTCACCTATGCCTGTCTCTTGAAAATATCAAATGCCTTATCATTGTTGAGATAAAGTGAAGTGGCAAGTGCTTCCATAGTAAATGCAGTTGATTCCCACAAAAATCTCTCTTTGCAGTTGTCCAGCCCTCAGCTGTTTACTGTGGACTGCTATGGCTCACACATGTATTCCTCTCCAGGAGCTTGAGGTCGGCTGATGGAAACTACTTACAAGGAGATGCAGGTTAAATTTTGTTTCTTCTCAAGGCCCTCCAGTATCCAGTCTCTGACCGTGAAGGCCATAACCACCTAGCACATTTAACCCTGGGGGTGCAATTCGTGTTCCAGAGCTTGAGCGCTGGGCTGCACTTCTGAACCTACAACTTCGCATAGCTTCCTCCATTGGTCCGATCTCTCTGCAAAGCCTTCCTTCCTGCATCACTTACACAAACAGTCCTGCTATCATCTATTTGTAAGAAACCAAACTTAACATAAAACATGAAAGTAATAGACAGCAATGGAAACATGTGGCACCCAAATAATTTTTCTAATGTAAAGGAATTTCTCTGCAACTTTAAATTTATTTCTATTATTTCTATTAAATTTCTAGACTGGGGGATGGAATGGAGAGGAAACTTTACTGCATCTTATTCCAGGCTCACGGAGACAGTAACTCATCAGTTTTTCTTACCATGTCACTCACCACCAAAATGTCATGAGTGTGTCTTTTCCTTTTCCCAAAGGAAGGTGTCACTTTTAGGTGAATGTATGGTTGTATAAAAACCTATAAATTATAGCAAACTTACTACACAAAAGGTTCTGGGGATATGTGCAATGCTTTAAAGCTTCTGATGTTTGGCTACACATTTACTCCGCAATTATGATAAATGAGTATTTTGGCAAACAAGGTTCATATTCTGAGACTTGTCCCTGCAATGCTATCCTTGTATTCCCTTCCTCTCAGTGAATTGTGGACCAACACGGACCTTCTTTTCATGCATGTAATGTGTGTCACATGCGGCAGACTACTTACACTGCACAGAAAACATTGGGACTGGATGGCTCTCTTTGCGAAGAAAAGAGAATGAGGACGTGAATGGGAGATGGAATGGTTGGAAAAACTTGGCAGGGATGTAGGATGGCCAAGAATGAATGATGCCAGGAAAGCTGATTTCTGAGGAAACTGAGGCACAGCATCTGACAGACTACAGAAAATACCTCTCCTTATCAAGGGAGTCCCACTTTGTTGAAGAGACTTATAGGCATTAAAAGTATCTTCCTTGACCATGTTCATACACCATTTCTTTACTTATGTGAAAGAAAACTAAAGGAGACAGCTCGCATTGGGAAAAAACACTTGGTGTGGACACTGCGCTTGTACTGCTGAGAGCTGCAGGGAAAGGTCTCGCGGGCCAGCACAGCAGCCTCAGTGACGCTGCACGCAGCTTCTCTGGCTCTGCCCCTTGTGTGGCACTGTGACGCAGCTGGCAAGAGCTGTCAGCTTTTCTTCATTAGTGGTTTTTAGTCTCTGCTCTGATAATGTAAAGGCAAGTCTATTTTTATCCTCTTAGCTATATATTGAATGACACCAGGCTCACCTTTCAGTGCAACTAAAGATATTATATTTCTCAGAATTATTGCTTTCCCTTTTCTGTCCCATTTACACCACACAAAGCAATAATCACAATAATCATATATTCCTTTAATGATGGTGTAAGTTTATTGGCATTTCCCCCTTAGGTGGGTGAGGTCAAAGAAAGGCTTTCAGACTGCTGCAGAGAAGCTCTCTGGTCCCCCCTCATACCCGCTTGTTACACCCACAGTCATCGGCCCATTATTCATTCTCTCTGCCCAGAAGATGAAATAACTAGCTTTTACCCCTATCACTGTGCACACTGTTGCTCTGAAGGTGACATGCTGAGAAAATGTGGCCTCTTCCCAGCTACATGTTAGAAATTTCAGGAATAGGTCCCAGACCCTTTAAAATTTCACTCTCTAATAAGGCAGGTGAGGAATACGGAAAGAAAAAGACACTACATCCCCTGGGGAATAATACGTTTTTCACATGTATGATTGGAACCAGGATTTCTCCTCTTCTTTTAATACTGGTATCTGAGAAATACAACATGCAGCAATTTAAAGGACTTGCCCAGTATTATTATCATACAGACTATTTCTGGTCTGGGAACATCTGTTGGGGCCTCAGATCACAGTATAGGAAGATAACTGAAAATCTTTTCCTCCATTAATTCTATAGTTGACCTAATTAGATAGATCCTGTCAGCCTTTACAGTTTCTACATTTAAAAACAACTAAATGTACAATTGAATCTTCTTAATCCTAGCAAGGGTATAGGTTGGCCATAGGGAGTGGCTGAAGCTGGAAATCAATCACATATGTGGGGCTGAGACAAAGCCAGCTGAAGAACACCAGGAGCTCCTTGAACCATGTAAACAAGCTGTTCCAGCTTGCAAACAGGTTGCTAGGCAGAGAGGTTGAAATTGACGTCAACCTCCTGAGTGTATAAATAAATGCTCCGCAATTCCTGGGCAGCTCCTTTCCTCCCATCAGGACAGAGGGCTCCACATGACCTCAGCTTTCACCTCTTATCTTCATTTCTTTATCCACTAACCATTTTCCCCTGGGAACATCAAGAGCCATGCTGGTTTGCAGCAGTTGACAATATTAAACTTGGAATGTAAGGACATATTAACTTTGGAGCATACAGGTGCCCATGTACAAATTCTTCTTATCTCGACTTTTTTTCTGACTGGTTCTCAATTTCCCTAAACAAGCAAACAAATATCCACAAAGGCAGAAGACAAAGAAAGTATGACCTGGATTGTGTGAGGGGTAGGACATTGTCTTGGTTACTTTTCTCTCCTTGCTGAGACAAAATAGCCAATGCCCAAAATTAAGGAAAGAAGTTATATTTAGATTACAGTCTGTGGAGGTTTCAGTCCATACTCAGCTGGCTCCAAGGTAGAGTGCCACGTGGCAGGGGCAAGAAGCAGTTCATGGTGGTAGAAGACAGCAAAGGCAACAAGAGCAAAAGAGAGGAGTGGCAGAGGGAAAAGCAAGGCTCTTTCCCTCCTTTTTTTTTTTTTTAATAAAAGTACAAAAACATATAGACAAACAGACACCAATTAGCATAAAAAATAGTACAATCACAACTAATCTGCAGACAAGGTGATATGGTCTCAACAGTGGTTATTGATTTATCCATTGATATCTTCGAAGTGTAAATATATGAACCCATATACAGACATGCAAATTTAGTCAGACAATTAATCCTCTCAACAACAGAAAAAACACAAAAACCAAAAATCCAAAGACAAAAAACAAAACAGGCTAACAACAACAACAGCAACAATATCAACAACAACAAAAAACACCAATAGTTGCTGCTTTACATATTGATATCTTCGAAGTGTGTGTTCTGCATAACATATAAAGACATACAAGATTGATCAAATAACCCGTCATCGATTATTGCTTAGCATTAAGTGATATAATACAATAGTATAACCATGTTAGCCCTCCTGCATATATGTATATTCATATATACATACATACATTTTTGTCTTTTTCTTTTCTCCTTTCCTTCGTCCCATCTGTTCTTTGTTTTTGAACAGATTTCCTTCATGTCTCTTAGTTTATATTCCCATCCTCGGGTTCTTACACCAGTGATACAATACGTTGCCTGCACATGTATCGCTGATTTATTTCACTTATGAGTATGGACTCCAGTTTTGTCCACTTGCCTACAAAGTCCCCAAAACTGTCTTTCTTTAGAGCTGAATAATATTCCATTATGTAAAAATGCCACAATTTTTTAATCCAGTCTTTTGTGGATGGGCACTTGGGTTGCTTCCACATTTTAGCTATTACAAACTGTGCTACTATAAACATGGGTGCACATATATCAGAGTGATATGATGTTTTCAGATCTTCTGGGAAAATACCCAGAAGAGGAAAAGCTGGTTTGAATGGAACCTCTAGACCTAGTTTGCTGAGAAATCTCCAAATGGCTCTCCACAGTG
>PVLD010023575.1:0-27123 GCA_004027595.1 Dinomys branickii | reverse complement strand
TGTGGAAGCAACCCAAGTGTCCATCCACAAAAGACTGGATTAAAAAATTGTGGCATTTTTATATAATGGAATATTATTCAGCTATAAAGAAAGACAGTTTTGGGGACTTTGTAGGCAAGTGGACAAAACTGGAGTCCATACTCATAAGTGAAATAAATCAGCGATACATGTGCAGGCAACGTATTGTATCACTGGTGTACGAACCCGAGGGTGGGAATATAAACTAAGAGACATGAAGTAAATCTGTTCTAAAACAAAGAACAGATGGGATGAAGGAAAGTAGAAAAGAAAAAGACAAAAATGTATGTATGTATATATGAATATGCATATATGCAGGAGGGCTAACATGGTTCTACTATTGTATTATATCACTTAATGCTAAGGAATAATCGATGACGGGTTATTTGATCAATCTTGTAGGTCTGTATGTGTTGTCCTGAACACACACTTCGAAGATATCAATATGCAAAGCAGCAACTATTGGTGTTTTTCTGTTGCTTAAGTAAATGCAAAGAATTAAAATTATTCCATGCGTATTATTAGACTATAGTGTAATCAAACTGGAAATAAATGATAAAAGAAATCACAAGTCTTATAAATTCATGGAAATTGAATATCACCCTCCTAAACAGCCAATAGGTCACAGAAGAAATAAAAGTAGAAATTAAACACTATCTACAATCAGACAAACATGGAGATACAAAGTGGATCCTGCGGGATGCAATGAAAGCAGTAGTCACATGGAAACATAGCGGTGGATTCCCACATCAGGAAAACTGAACGAACAAAAAAAACAACCTTATGCTAAACCTCACACTTCTAGAAAAAGAAAAACAAATTAATCCTAAAGTCCAGAGGGGAGGAAATTATAAAGATCAGAATGGTAATTAATGCAACTGAAGCTAAGAAAACAATATAAAGAATTAATGAATCAATGAGTTGGTTCTTTGAAAAAATAAATAAAATTGATAAACGCTTAGCCAACCTTATCAAAAAAGGAAAGAAGAAACTCTAATCCATGCAACAAGGAATGAAAGGGGTGATATCACAACAGATCCTATAGAAATACAGAAGATCATCAATGCCTTCTTTGAAAATCTTTACTCTCATTGGAGAGAAAACTCAGAAGAAATGGACAGATTCCTGTAGACATATGAACTACAAAAGCTGGAAGATATAAAAATCTTGAATAACTCAGTATCAGCCAATGAAATTGAAAATATAATAAAAACCTTACAAACAATAAAATGTCCAGGTCCTGATAGATTCACAGCTGAATGCTGCAAGAAATTTAGAGAAGATTTAATACAAATTCTTCTCAAACTCTTCTAAGAAATAGAAAGGGAAGCAATTTTCCCAAACTCCTTCCTGGAGGCAAATATTATTCTGATATCAAAACCAGAAAAAGAACTAACCAAAAAAGTACTATAGTCCACGCAATGAACATAGATCCAAAAATTCTCAATAAAATACTAGGTAAGAGAATGCATCAAATCATCAAGAAGATAATACACCAAGATCAGGTAGGATTCATCCTAGAAATGTAGGGATGGTTCAATATACACAAATCAATTGATATAATACACCATATTAACAGAGCTAAAAACAACAATCACACGACCATTTTCATAGATGCAGAAAAAGCTTTTGATAAAGTTCAACACTTATGCATGATAAAAATCTTACAGAAAGTTGGCATAGATGGACTTTACCTCAATCTGATAAAAGCTTTCTATGAAAAACCAAGAGCCACCATCGTACTAAATGGACAAAAACTGAAAGCTTTCCCTTTAAAATCAGGAATGAGACAAGGTTTTCCACTGTCATCACCCCTATTGAACATAGTTCTGGAGACAATAGCCAGAGCAATTAGACAAGAGAAAGGAATAACAGGAATAAAGATAGGAAAGGAAGAAGTAAAATTATCTTTATTCTTCTCAGATGAGATAATACTGTACATAGAAGACCCGAAAAACTCTATGAAAAGACTCCTAGAATTAATCAGCAAATTTAGTAGCACAGCTGGATACAAAGGCAATACTCAGAATCAGAGGCATTCCTATACACAAACAAACATACTCAGAGAGAATTAAGTGAAACCATAGATTTTAGAATAGCATCCAAAAACCTGTACTACTTAGAAATTAATCTAACAAAAGAGGAGAAAAACCTATACAGTGAAGATTACACTACTCTGAAAAAAAGTGATTGAAGAGAGAATGGAATGATATCCTTGCTCGTGGATAGGAAGAGCCAACATTGTGAAAGTGGGCATACTCCCAAAATTGCTATACAGATTCAGTGCAATTCCACTGAAAATACCCTTGATATACCTCACAGACCTAGAGAAAATATTCCTAAAATTTTTTCTGGAAGAAGAAGACACCTAGAATAGCAAAGGCAATCTTGAGCAACAAAAACAGGGCAGGAGAAATCACAATCCCTGACTTGAAATTATACCACAATATTTTATCATACCTATTGTGATAAAATCAGTACAGTATTGGCAAAAATAAAAAAGACCTGAAGATCAATGGAACAGACTATAAGATAGAGACACAACAAAAAAACACTTATCCACCTTATCTCTGACCAAGGGGCCAAGCATGTTCCCTGGAAGAATGATGGCCTCTTTAATAAGTGGTGCTGAGAAAACTGGCTTTCTACATCCAAAGACTAAAACTATATCCAAGCCCATCAATATGTACCAAAATAAATCAAAATGGCTTAAAGATAAATATTGAAACAGAAACACCAGGTGTACTGGAAGAGAAAGTAGGTAGAAGTCTTGAAGACATAGGGGTAAGCAGAGAAGTTCATGAACGAAAACCAAACTGCACGGGAAATATTTCAAAGAATCAACAACTGGGATCTCATCTTATTAAAATTTTCTGCACATGAAAAGAAATCACCAACAGGGTGCAAAGAAAACACATGAATTGGAAAAAAAATTTTGCCACTTATCTCTCAGACAAAGGACTCCTGTCTAGAACTTATACAGAATTTTTAAAAACCAGACCCCCAAAATTCAAAGACCCAATACAAAAATGGGCAACTGAGATGAATACACATTTCTCACATGAAGAAATAAAAATTGCAAATAAATACATGAAAAAATGTTCAATGTCATTAGTCATTCAAGAAATGAAAATTAAAACCACACTGAAAATCCATCTCACCCCAGAAAGAATGGCTATCATCAAGAAATAAAACCGTAACAAATGCTAGAGGGGTAGTTGCAATAAAGGAACTCTTCTCCACTGTTGTTGGGAGTGTAGGCTGGTGCAACAATTGTGGAAATCTGTCTGGAGATTCCTCAGTAACCTAGGATTACAAGTCCCATCCAACCCAGCTATTCCCCTTCTGGGTATTTTTCCAGAAGAACTGAAATCATAATACCACAGTGTGCACCCATGTTTACAGCAGCACATTTTGTAATTGCTCAATCTTGGAAACAACACTAATAACGTCCATCACCTGAGGAATGGACAAAGAAGCTGTGGTATTTTTATACAATGGAGTATTACTCAGCTATAAAGAAAGATAAACTAGAGACTTTTACAGATCAATGGGTGCAACTAGAGACCATACTCATTAGTGAAATAAATCAGATCCACATGCATAAACATTGTATTTCCTCCCTACTATAATAACCTGAAAGAGTAAATAAAATCTGAATGGTACAATAGATATTGTAAAAGGGAGAAGAAACTGATCAAATAGGAAGGAGCAACAGTGATGAAGGAAGGGAGAGAAAAAAGAAAGAAGGAAGAGGGAAAACTATGTATATACAGATACACGGGATGGCTAGGATTATTGTACTATTAGTATTGATTTATTGAAAGATACTGTCAATGTGTAATTTTTTTATCAGTCTTGTATGCCTATGTCTGGTTATATGTGCAACCAATTTGAAGATGACTTTGTGTAGTACAAGAACCAATGTTGATATCCTGTCACCATGTTTTGAAATTCTGTATCATTTTTATTACTCTCTATGTTCTGTTTATGTATTTGTTTTTGTTATGTTGTTTTTTCTTTAATGTAAAACAAAATTTGTATATATTATAAGGATAGCTGGAATAGGTGTATTGCTAATGTCTGTAGTTTATTGAAAGGAATAGTCAGTGCTTAAAATTTTCTTTTTTTTTCTTGACCAATTTTGCATGTTGGAATTTGGTAATTGATCTGAAAACAATGTGCAGTACAAGAACTATTCTTTTTTATTTTAAAGATAAAAGCCTATAAACCCAAATAACACAAAAACAATAAGGAAATACAATATTGTAGAGAAGATAGTAGGGAATTGGCAATGGATGCTGTTACATAATATTATCTTCACATTTGTTACTCAGTTATAAACTAGAATATCACAAAAAGAATAAAGGAAATTTACAATTATAGAGAAGATATTGGGGAATGAACAATCGACACTGTGTTACAAAATGACGTCTTCACTCTCGTTACTCAGTTATACAAATAATGGCTCATTCAATTAATTCAACAGTTTTCTCCACCTCATCTCCGTTGTTCTCCCACCCAATCAGTCGTCTTCCCTCTGATAATAACTCTATTTTTTGGCTTATTTACTCCCTCGGGCTCTCACATTGGGAAGGCACATGGCTGCTTCAAATTATGCTGTAACAAACATGGGTGCACTCAAATTACTACGGCACTAGGTGGAAAAGCACCCATCCTCAAAGACAGTACATAGGCAGGGAACCAGATACCCTATGGTCAGCACCCCACTGAAAAGCCATTGAGACCTCGGGGGTCTGGTCGAGTCCACAGTTTCGCCCCCACAGACTGCCTGGCTCCGCCCCAGCGAGGCACTCCTGGGGGCCCGGTGCAGGTACTCAGGGTATTCATGTAGCCTGCAGGAACCACCCTCCTCAATTCTCATTTCTAATCCTTCCTGGTTCCAGGGGACCTACCTCTCTCCCTCTTGTCATTCTCATGTTGCTGTAATCCAGAGTCTGGGTGGCGATCCTCTGGGATGATCTTTCTCTCCTTACCTGGTCGCCATCCAGGCTAATCTTTCTCCATTCTGGTTTTGGCCCAGTTCTTGGAACTTCACTCTCCTGTTGCTGAGTCAGGAGGCTTCTGTGAGCGTGGGTTTCCAAAGCTGAAGCTGTGAGGGTAGGAATGAGGGGTGGGCTGAGGGTGTGTGTGGAGTGGTGACTCCCTCTTTCTCCTCCTCCTCTTCCTCTAACTGTGCCATGGCACCCACCCAAGCTGTTTCTCAGGAAGGCTTGTTTATTCTTTCTGAGGGTTTCAATTCTCCTTTCAAATCCTTTGATGCTGGGCACAAGTGGTGTGAAGTCTCCCCCACCTGTGCTCACTGAGGTAGTCCAGGGTGTGTACTAAGTTTAGTTATTAGTTCTAGGAGACAATTAGAAGAGTTTCCTGGGTCTTCTGTGTAGCATATGTTGTCATCTCTTGATCTCCAGGACTGCTGCTTTTAGTATATCTTGTCTCTATGGGTTGATACAAGATTCATATTTGCAAGCTGTATGAAGTCCCTCTTGGTGCTCATAGTAGTAGCAAGCCTCAGCCCTCCAGCTTGTTGTTGACCTCACCACTCTCGCTGACCCACAGCTGTTGCTCCTCTTTCAGGTCATGTGGCAGGGATCTTTGGAGGCCAGCGCCTAGGCTGGTGGTCGAGGGAGAGTGATCCCGGGGCAGGGACTGGGCCACGTGGTCTGCAGTGGCACTGCATGGCCCACGGCGGCAACATCGTGCTGCACACAGTGGCACTGCATGGCACATGCTGCCTGAGGTTGGCTCCATGTTGCAGGACTGCAGCTTCCGGCAGCAGCAGCAAGCACAGCCAGGCTCCGGTCAGAAGCAGGAGGTGCTGTGGAGCCTCTGGGTGGCTGGATGCACTGAGGACTGAGCAGAGGGTAAGGAAAAGGCAGCTGTGGCGGGTGAGGTGTGCGGGGCAGGTGGGACCGGGCTGTGGCAGGTCCGCAGCTGGTGCGGCTGGTGGAACAGGCTGGGGTTGCTCTGCTGCAGCACACTGCACCCTTGGAGTCAGCACTCCAAGCTTGTGTCTCCACAGCCCTTCCTAACTGCTGCTGCTCCCTCTCCAGACTGTGCCCCTCCATTCTGGTTTTGGCCCAGCCTCTGAAGCCAAAGCAGCGAGCACAGGAACGAGGGAGCAGGCCAAGGGTGTGCGTGGAGTGGTGACTCCCCGCTTCCCCTCCTCTTCTTCCTCTGACTGCACCATGACAGCTGCCCAAGCCACTTCTCTGCGAGGGATCTGGTTTTCTCTTTCTGATGGCCTCAACTCTCATTTCAAATCCTTCCTGGGACCAGGGGACCCGCTTCTTCCCTTCTTGTCTTTCTCAAGTTGCTATAATCCAGTGTCTTAAGAACTATTCTTGAACTCCTACCATTTTGTATGTTGAAGCTCTGCATCATTTCCAATTTTGTTAAATTATTTTTATTGTTTTTTACTTGTACTGTCTGATTGTTTGATCAATCTTACATTCTTATGTCTAAGGGACTGAGCAACTTTGTTGAAGATAACAGTATGTAACTTAGCAACCAGTGTAAATTTCTTCATTTTGTCTTGAGATCATATTTCATTTTTGTTGTTTTTGTGTTGCTTTGATTTTGTCTTCATTGTTGTTTCATCAATTTTTTCATTTTTAAAATAAAAAAAAGAATTAAAAACCAGCTGGAATAGCAGGACCTGGTGGTACACACCTGTAATCCCAACACTCTTGAGGCTAAGGCAGGAGGATTGGCAGGAATTCAAGGATGATCTGGGCTACACAGTAATTTCAAGGTCAGCCTAAACTACTATCTTGGTTTCTTTTGTCTCATTGCTGAGACAAAATACATGACATCCAAAATTAAGAAAGGAAAAGTTTATTTAGCTCACAGTTTGTGGAGGTTTCAGTCCATATTTGGCTGGTTCCAAGGCAGAGGGCCACATGGCAGAGGGCAAACGTTCGTGGTGGCGGAACACAGCAAAGCAACAATTGCAGAAGGAGGGATGGTGGCAAGCAGCCTCTTTCCTTCCCTTACATATGAAAACTATCCACCCCAGAGCAGTGTAGCACTCACAACCATGAATCAAAACACTAAAAGCCTGCCCCATGACTGCACGAGGATGTAGGGGGACATGCAGACACAAACCGTAACAACTACACAGTGAGTCCCTCATAAAACTATCAGCTAGAAGCAAAGTGGCGACTCAGGGGAGCTGCACGCTCACATTTCTCTGCTTTTGTCTAAATATACACTTTACTCTTTTCCTCTAAAAGCAACTTTTTCTGGTCTTTCTTATAACTGTCACTGCTTTTGTGTGCCCATTTTAAGTCCACTAAAAAGTATGATCTGAGTAACTACCTCAGATCCAAATTCCTGACAGACAGAATTGAATTGGGCACGAACCAGTCAAAGGGAAAACTCCTGCTGGATGCACTATGGTCAAAGAACCGAAGTCATTTAGTACCAGTAAGATCCTTCCTAGGGCTATCAAGGAAATATTAACTAGGTTGAAAAGTTGACCTCGTTTTCATATAGGCTGGAACTAAAAAAGCACCACAAATTCCTCATTAGCCATGAATTCACACCCAAGGAAACAGATCCCCACACTGGGAGGTTTCTTCCAGTTTAAGGCTTTCCTCCTGAGTCAAGGAATCACTAACTCAACACGTTGACTTCCAAAGCTTTTACTTTTGGGCAATCATTTATCTCTCACTGACACTCATTACATACACTGCCTGTATATTATCTTCAAACAACTTTCAAGATTAGGAATATCAATTCATTTGTGATTTGTTCTGTTTTGTTTTTATTTTTTAAGAATCACATTACATGGAAATTTAGAGGAAATGGTGCAAATTATCACACTCTGCTTTGAAAGTCAGACACATTTTTGGTCAGTCATGAACTGATCAAGTGAAGCCTTCAGCCAGTCTAAACTAGTAACAAAACCTTGCCCACCTGAGTTGTTCTGTACACTGTGGCACATGACTGCAACATTTTAAGTTCATCCCAGTTATTTCTGAGGCCCTGCAAGTAGTTGTCTTTCATTGGTTGCCTTTTATTTCTGATTCATTTAAAAATTATTGTTCCTCTCCTCCCTTTGCTCCTTCTTCTCTGCCTAAACTTGGCAACTATGAATTGTCTTCTGAATGAGTGACACCTGAAATAGATTATCACATGAGTCAGTTAATAGATGAAACTGAAGCCCAGGTAGAATAGGAAACCTATACAAAGAAAGGCTCAACAATAGATGATAAAAAGGAGTAAAGTTGGTTTTACAATTCCCAATTCAAGATACAGTGCTAGGTTCCACCAATTATTAAAACTGAATTGATTCCCCTAGATTAAATTTATCTTTAGCAGTTTTCTGATCTATATTCATATGGAAATTATCTTATAATTTCTGGTCATTGTTAATCAATGTATTTTTGTTCACAGTGTTATTTACAGGCTGTTATAAGCAGCAATAATTCAGAAAGCCATCCTCATTTTGTGTGTCTATTACTTCATGAAGACTATCACCCAGTTTATATGCATACAAAATTGAGTAAGACATTTGGAGATTGATGACGAGAAAAAATGCTTTTTGAATCTGAACAAAATTGCCAAAGTGTTGCTGCATTCTTACTCTCATTTTCAATATGTTCTTTATTATTTGTGATCCTCAAAGAATGGGGCTGGGAATAGATACTTAAAAAAGACAAAAGAGGGGTTGGGGATATAGCTCAGTGGAATAAGCGCCTGCCTGGCAAGTGCAAGGTCCTGAGTTCAATCCCCGGTACTGCAAAAAAATAAATAAATAAATTTAAAAAAATAAAAAAGACAAAAGGAAAAGTTGAAGAGAAAATAAAAAGCCCCAAAACAGAATGAAAACCTAAGGTGAGTTGGAGTCCCTTTCTCTGGAGTAGCAAACCCCACACATTGCAATACTGAAGACCTCCAAGGTATGCTCCTAGCCTGGTGCTCTGGTACCTGTGTCCTTATTGAGCTTATCACCATGATTATAGGACAGTATGAAATACATTTCCATGTTGCATGTTTTATGCATGAATTTACTTAATTATATAACTCGGAGTTCAGAGCTGAATGAGGTGTTTCTTTAATTTGTAGAATAGACAATAAAAATAATAGAACTCAATTTTTTTTAAATTGTGAGAAAGTGAAAGAGAAGAACTTGAACCTAGGATCCTGAAGAATAAAACCAGTGTGTGAATATTGTGGCTTTTTCTTCCTTTGGGAATCCTTTAAAGCCAATGTTTGTGAAGATGGAAGAAGTAGAATTTATGATCACGTAAGAACTTATAGCAATTTGAACAATGCAGCCTCCAGCTAGTGTCTCAAGCAAGGACACAAGCAGAAATAAAATAAATTCCAGAAAAGATGTTTACGTTTTTCTAATACAAGGAATGTAGCTTCTAAGCCATAATGATGCTTCTTTAAAATGTCTTTTTATTGAGAGTTAATTTTTATTTCATACCACTATTGCTGCTATGCATGAAAGCTCTCAAAATCTCTGCAAAATTTACCCCTAGGCCTAACTCATAAAGCACTTTCTTTCTTTCTATTCACTTATCTTTCTTGTTCTGAATTTCCAAGTTCTTTGCAAAAATTATTTTATCTAATCTTAACAATAATATATTAAGATAAATATTAGTATCAGAGAGGCTAATTTTCTCAGTGCATTTTAGCTAGAAAATGCCTAAGAAGAGGTATATAATTTTATATTATTTTCTTTGCAGTGTACTCTACTACCAATTATATATATAAGAAAAGCCAAGAATATTTTCTTAGGAGCCTGGATTTTTAATTTGCACATATTTTTCCTTCTGAAGAATTAATGAGTTTATTTCATAAATATAGAGGTTAAAGTCCTTTAGTCTAAAGTAAACAATTCTTCAATTAGAATAACTAACAGATGCTGACATCCATACACATCATTCACATCGATGCTTCATATGAACAATTTCATGCAATCCATAGACTAGAAATATCTGCACACTGTGTGAAGAATTAAGCATGAAGTATTTGAGGTGAATTGGGTACTGTTCAAAGCTTCCACAGTCTTACTTATGTGGAAATAGCTTATGAACTAGAGGAAAAAAGGAATAGTATCTATTTTATTACCATTTACTTACTTTTAGAAACCCTTTTTGATTTATTTTCTGAAAGACTATTTTACTAAGTAGGAGATTATTTCCCAATTTACATATCTGGCCTAGCTATGGTTGTCATCACTGTAGCCCCGGGATGAGTTAAATATAATGGTTCCGGATGTAAGGTGTTTCTTAGGGCTCTGAAGATTGCGCATAATGGAGTTCAAGCGATGCCGCATTATTGGCAACCACCCTGGAACTACTAACAGCAGTTAGTGGGCCTATAATCTACTAGGAATTAACAGCCAGCTTCTTTCTTCTCAATTTATAGGACATCATCATTACCATTAAAAGGCAGTGAGGATGATAATGTGCCACTGTAACTCATCCAGTGGGCAATAAAGGGTTAGACGCAAGAGCGCTGAGACAGCAGTCCTAACTCAGCTTATCATCTGATTGTGCTTCTTCTTGGGCTGCTATCTGGAAAAATGTGTAAAGTGACAGAAAAGTGAATACTCAAAAAATATGTTTTTGTTTGTTTCTTCAGGATTAACCCCTTCCTGGTGGTAACATGGAAAAATCATCCTACACACACACACACACACACACACACACAATAACAGGGTTTCCTGTAGCCCCGTTATGCACAAATTTATAAAGATCTTCAGAACAAAAGAATACAATTGTAATACACAGAGACAACAGAAGAAGCAGGAAGGGGAAAAAGCCATAAAACTATCTGTAAAAGGACAAGACCAGGATGACACGTGCAAGGTGCAGAACAGAAAAAGGAACAGAGAAATAAAATTTAAATCAGTAAACATTTCTCAGTCCCAGGTACACTGCAAGGGTTATGCTGTCTGTTGGTGGTGATACAGAGAACACGGAAGACATGACCTTTTCCCTCTGGAATCTGCCTGAGAAGATAAATACATGACAGGTATTATAAAAGTGTATGATGAAAAGTTGTTAAATGTAAGTGCAAAGTGCAGAACTTTGTTGAAACATACAAGAAATGTTAACCAAATCACAAAGCACAGTATGGAGTAACAAAAGAAAACATAGATAAATTATCCAATAATAATTAATACCAAGAACAGTAAAACCTTAGAAATTACAAAAATAATTGGAAATTCAATAGCCTGAAAAAGAGGTGATTAAATCAGTACCATCATCATAATAATAACTGCTATTTACCTAGCTTGCAACTTATGTCATGGGAAGAATTGTGCATAAAATATTTCACTTCAATTCAGTCAATTATAACTTGATGAATAGATATCAAAATCAAATATTAAAATTATATATATTACAAATATATAAACTTCTATTTAGGTAAATTTCCCAGATGGCATAGCTACATAATGTAAAAACCAGAAGTTGAATTTAAATCGAACTAACTGCATCACCAATTCTGGGGACCAATACACTGTATTTCAAAACCCAATACTGAATGAAAAGTAACAGCTGCGATTTAATAACAGCCCAATTCACAAAACCAGAAAAGACGTGTTCCTAGAGTAAAGACCGTAGAGCAGAAGAAATACAATGACCGGGGCCTACGAGTGTATGAGGTCCTTATTGCCAACAGGATCTTCAGTTAGAATTGATGTTCATGTTTAGCCGGCTTTTTTACAAGTAACAAAGTTAGTGGTAAATAAATATTAATTTAGCATCTCTATAAATCTGCACCATGCTATAATTCCTTCAAATTTTATTTTTGTGTGATTTTATTTGCTTAAATGGCATCTACTCCAAACCATATTCAAGATGCCTTAAATAATGAGGATAATAGTAGTAACATCACCATCGTTAATGAGAAAACAGTAACAGGAAAGTGATATGGAACTATGAAAGACTCTGGTTAAGGCAAGCTACAGTGAGAGAGTAAGATTTTCTCCTGAGCACTGCATAAAGAGCAAAGAGATTTATGAAACACTCCCATAGTTTCTTTCTTCAATGTCCCTCAAAGACCCCTGTGAAGGAGAGTCGGCCCTCAGCCCATGGACCTAAAGGCAGGTAGTGGAAATTTCCAGAGGTGGGGCCTGGTGATTGGGCTGATTGGAATTGTGCCCTGGAAGGAAGAGTGGGATCTGCACTCTCCTCTTCCTCTTGATCCTCAGCCATGAGGTGAGCAGGTTCCTTCCCGTGATGTGCAGTCTCACTGCTGGTTCAAAAGCAATGGAACCAACCATTCTTGAAATAAAATTGTGAGCCAAAGTAAATGTTTCTATCTATAAATTATTGCTGATTAACACAAATGTGGTGCATTACTCTTATTGTCTACTAGGAAAAGCAACCATGTAATCAGAAGTAAGGTTTTTTTGACCTAATAGAGGAATTTGCCACTATTCCCTTCATATAAGGCAAGTTAAACAATACAAATAATTCATTAATAATTTTCTCTCGTATTTATTTTCTTAGGTTACTTTCAAGTAGTATTTTTCTTTCTGAAGACTTACGACAACTTTTGAGATGTCTCCCTAACCTTTAAGACACAGAATCAAACTAATGTCTACACTTCCCACTAGATACTTCATCCAAGTTATGGTAATAAGATTCACAGAAGAGATTTGGATCTAACAGGCTGAGTAGGAGATGGTGGCAAAGTCTGAAAGCAGTGTTTATTTATTCCTTCAGCCACTGTTTCTAGAGCCCCCACTTCCTTGAGGACTGGTTCTCAACATTTTTTAATTCCATGAGATATTCCAGGAAGCTTCTAGAAATTTTCCAACTTTTGAAAACTTCCCTGACTTAACTTCATTAATCTGCAAACCAAATTCTTAATTGCTAAAACTCCAGATTCAAGAGCTACACTTAGGCATCAGCATATCTGAATCAATACTGCACCTTCTGTATTTAACTTGTCTAAGGTAACTGAGATAGTCATAACTAGCTCTCTTCACTCAACAAAGAAAAACGTAAAGCTTTAGAAACAATTTCTGTACAGGAATACACACAGCAGGCATTGAACTAATCAATATCACATACAACATCTTGTAATATATTCTACCTTCCTGCAGTTACTATACAAAACAGCAGCACTAACATTAGTGGGAAAGTTAAACTCAAGCAATGATTGCAAAGAAATATATATATATATTATATAATTTCACAAATACCAGTTGTGTACCAAACTTAGTGTTTCATGCTTTGTATAACTTTTCTTAAAAGGAAACTGGAGTTACTGTGTACTGACTTGATAGCTCTCTGTCCTTTATATTTCATATTCTTTGAGATACAGAGCCTAATAGGCATTAAAATATCATATTTGGGATGCAGGGAATGCGGAGATCTTTTATTCCACCTGGGACCCAAGGACGCTATGGTCTTTTTACCTCCTCTTTCTGGACCCATTTCATCCTCCAGGTCATAGTGACTAATCAGTTGCGGTTCCCCCTTGTGCCTCCCTCCTGTCTTCATCTCAGGGGTACAGCCTGGGGCTTTTTCTAACCTGGTAGGAAGAAAGTTTGCATTCAAAGCACATATTAAACTAAATGAAAGGAAGAAGGAGCTGAGGTTGTTAGTACTAAGGCTTCTTTCTCTCAATTAAACAATGAAAAACCTCACTCCTGCTTCACCAGTGAGGGAACAAGGTGTAAAAAGAGAAAGCAGACTGTCACCTCAGCTCTGCTCACCCATTACCAGCAAAGCCCCTTCCTCTCTGCTCAGTGTCTATCAGTATTGTTCTCTCTGTTTGAGAAATATGCCCCGGAAATCACAAACACCTTCTCCGGGTGGGTTGAAACTCAAATATATATGTTTGAGTTCAAACCCCATAAGAGAATAATTTAAGGTTATGCCATTCTAAGGACACCTCAAAGTAATAAATACCATCTAAATGTGGGAATTATGAGTTCAGACAAAGGGGACAAAAGCAAAACAAGAACATATGTGCATTTAATTAAAACTGGGAGAGGCAGCACAGCAGGCGGATGTGCTCTCGGCAGCCAGGAGAGCCAGGCACATAGTCCGCTCCACGGTGTTCCCCGCCTGAAGCAGTACACAGAAACCCCAGGAGACTCAGTTCCCTCTCACTTAAGATAATTTGAACAGTCATGAAGAAGTGAAGCAAACTGACAATTTCTAGTTTGCCTTCTCTTTTATTTTGGTTGTCCTTTCTCTCTTTTCAATGTCGCTGAAAGGCATAGTGCATTAGAAAATGTCTAAGTAAATTATAGTCGCAAAAATGAAACTCTTTCCTCCTTTGACCTCATCAGCTCATTATATATCATGGCACCACGCTCTGTCAGTCACTGCTGTCTGAAGTTCTCCAGTTCTTCCCCTCTGGCCTGCAGACTTGACCCTGGTTGCCCTTTAACACAGCCGTGATTGGAGTAGCTACCGCCGGAGTGCACTCAGAAACACCAGACAGAGGGAAGGGGAGACCTTGCCATTCTGTGTTCTGTTTCTAGCGTGACTGAGACTACTTGACTGAAGCCATGTTGAAGGTAGAATCCAGCTGACCACCTTGAGGTATAATCCCTACCCTGCCTTGCATTTACCCCACAAGATAGGTCACAAGTTATGCCTCTAGTTCTCTAAAACTGTTTCTGTAAATTGAAAATTATGACAATAAGAATAATGACATGCCTATAAAAATATAATAGATAAATGCATCTACTGTTGACATACCCTTTGTACCACATTTAATTCCTTCTAACTTATCTCTGGCTTGATGCAAGTCTGTCCCCATTGCCCATACCTCTTCCAGTGTGTCCTATACCAAAGATGTCAGCTACATGCCCTCTAATTTAGGTCATTTCTTGACCTTCCTTTTGACCTCTCCTACTGCTACACTAGCATATTTCACAACACAGTCTACTTGGCTATGGTGACATTATGCTCTGACTCATATTTTTCACTTATTTGATAAGAAATGACAAAATAATGAAACATATTTCTTTAATCCTTGACAGTCATTTACAACCACATGTAGTAAACCACTTCAAACACTCTTTAAGAATTTTCCGCAAGTCTCACACTTTTTTCTCACATACTACTAGAATCTATTTCAGGTTAAGGTCTTTGTTTTGCTCATTTTAATACCTTGTCTTCTTTCTTTCCTTACTATCAGTGTTACCCAGCAGCTGTAGTTGTACCCTGCATCTAAGAAGGACCAAAGTTTACCTAATCAATTAAATTGAAAGGATCTTCCTTAGCCAGGAAAGTCATATAACAATATTCTAAAGAAGAGGCAGGAAGCTACTGAAAAAGTTTAGGATCAGGTTGATAGTGAGAGAAGTTTCAGTAATGGGTGAATTCTGAATATTGTAAAAATCAAAATCCAATAGGATTTACTAAGAGCTTAGATATTAGATACAAGAGAAGGAAATATGAAGCCAGTAGAACGTTCCCTCAAACTTTTCTGTGCTTCATTCCTCAGAGGACAGTGTGAAATTTCCCTTGTGATCAGATGATCTTTTTATGCTAGCCAATAAGTGGAAGCCTCTGTGCTGAACATTTTATTCCTGTTCCCCCTGGCACACTCCATTTCTATCCATCAGCATCAAAGTCAGCATCAGTGACAGTGACTACCCCCATCAAGAGACAAAATGGCCCCACCTGACCCATGGCAAACATGGTATAGGGTCTGGTTTTTAAAGGACTGAGATTTGGGGATTGATTCTTACAGCAAAATAATAGTCTTCCATACTCATACAAGTAGTACCTAGAAATGCAATGCTGCTCTAATATAAACCTAAAAGGAATGTCTATGTGACAGGAAAGGGCAGAAAGAGGATTGTTCATTTTATGCAAAAGTGCAGTATTTGGTAAAAGTGTCACATACGGTGACTTGAAAATCAGACAATGAATTCAATGGACTTGGAGTCTTATAGGAGAAGCAAAGTGGTAAGAGTGTGTGGCAGCCATAGGCAGCATCTGACAAGGAGGACTATGGAAAAGTGAGTTTGACCAGACCATAAACAGTTATTAAAAGTGATCTGTAAGTCTACACTCTGGGATCTAAAACACTTGGGAAAACTCCTGTGGGAAAAAAATAAGCATTTTTAAAAAGTGTTAGATGAGAAACCCACATCAAACATCAGTCAAGAATCAAAGAGTGTGGTTGGCACAACCAGTTTTTATATTTTAGAAAGAATTAGCATGTGGAATGAATTAATGTGAAATTGGAGAAATTCCAGCAGTTTTATAGAGTGGGCCTCAGAAATCCGGTTCTCCTTCCAAAATCTCAAGCTCAAGATTCCTACAATTAAGTTGAAAAGAGAAATAAATACATGTTACAAAGGGGATCATAGTTTTGGCTATTGGCACTTTTTTTTACTGGGAGTTAATAGAAAAAAACTTAATTCATTTCTGAGTGGGCTGCTCTACTAAAGGAGTCATCTGTTTGTTCTGAACGAGACTATAATACAACTGCTTAAAACCTAAAGCAACTCATGGGCTTCTAAATTTCTATAATCAGAAAACAGCCTGAGATACCAGCTCCGTCACCAATAAGTGCATATTCTCTATTGTTCTTGGGAATGTGACCAAGGAAGATCACAGGGGCAAAAAGGAAAACCTAAGTTTGTAGAGGTAAGAGTCCCAAATGATCTTGAACTTGGGAGAGGTTAGGGACCTAACAGAATAGCATTCTTCATCCCCAGGATAAGAGATCCTAAAATTTTTGATGGGTGGGACTTTATATTCATCAAAGCTGTAAATTCTGTGTACTTCCAATCTTTGCCTCCAAAAGTAACTATTGTGACTCTTCAATATTAGCCTTTTTCAAAGTAGACAATTTTTATTTCTAGTTCCTACGACTCTAGATCTACAGGAGCCATGAGCAACTTTCCATGCATCAACTAAGGATGTGGATTTTGAGTTAAGAATGAGTGCCTCTGCCTCATTTCCAATAGGTTTTATTATTATTATTACTTGTTACTGTCTTTGATTGTGTGATCAGTCTTACATTCTTTCGTCTGGTGGACTGAGCAACTTTGTTGAAGATAACAGTATGTAATGTAGTAACAATCATTGTTAACTCCTATCATTCTGTTTTGAGGTCATGTGTCATTTCTGTTGTTTTTGTGTTGTTTTGATTTTGTCTTCATTGTTTTTTTGGTTTTTTTTTTTCAATTTTTAAAATAAAAAAAGAATGAGTAGGGTTTCTACATCTACACATTTCTCCTTCTTGGTCACTTGTGCGATTACCTCCCAGTTTCCTTGGCGTAGTGTTTGGGGAGTAGAGGGAGGGATGAGGAGTGTCCACTGAAGAGCTGTGAGTGGGAGCAACGTGAGTTACCGTAGGGCGTGAACTTGATCCTTAGTGCAAAACTGCTTTCCCTTTCTGCCTTCAGGACCAACAGTTGTCAAGGAGATCACATTGGGCCAGGGATGCGGTTCAGTGGCACAGCGCCTGCCTGGCAAGTGTGAGGTTGTCAGTTCAATTTGCGGTACCAAAAGAAAAGGAGATAACACTATGTGTGCATGGTCTCTGAGGGATTACCATGACAGAGTTGTCTATGTGTCCATGTAGAAAGCTAGGATGAGTAAACAGTTAACTTGTGCTGTTTAAGATACTAATTTGGAGCCTGTTTATTGGTGCTGCATTATTCTACCTGTTCTGATTGAGATAGGAAAGAATATTTATTAGTATATTTGCAGCAAATATTTTGTACTCATAATTATGACAAAATTATATTTTATTTATTTTTATTACTGACTCTAAATTGTTCATTTGGTTAAGCCAAGTCTAATGGAAAGCCTTGATATCTTATGATGTACCTATATTTTTACTTTTATTGAAATTTACATTTAAAACTTTTTTTAAAAATTGAGCATTCCTTTCTTTCAAAAGCCAAATAAAATAATTGAGTGATAAAATGATTCAGAGCCACTGGTGAATGTTAACCAGACAGGTGCCTGTTTCCTTTATTATGAAATAAACTTTCTTTCAAGCAATTTTAAAGTTACAGTAATTCTATTGAAATAGGAGTAGATTGACATATAACCTATTTTTATATTCTATAATATTATACATGAAGATTAAAACACAATGAGAAAATCTTGTGAAATAAAAAAATCAACATGACCACAGACTGCAGATATTCTTTAGACAGGATCATGAATTTATTTCAATAAATATCATTACTGAGTAGGAAATGTATGCAACTGCAAAAACTGAAACCCTTAGGGCAGCTGAATTATTTGAGTCTCTTAAGGAGAATGTTGCTAACACTATTTCTTCTAAGCTCGCGGAAAGTGTCAGCTTCTTCTCATTCCCTAGGGCCTATTTCACATTCTCTGTGGAGATCTAAGTCCTAAAGCCTAAATTATTCTTGATTCAGAAGTCAACAATGTGGGTTAAAACAATAAACTTTCCTGTTTCATCTAGTTTGAAGCAAAAAGGTAGATAATAAATTTAACAGTATTGATTTTTTTCCAGATCATAACGTTCACTTCTCAGTGAGCCAGTGAGGTGATTTACGTGAGGATTTCGGTATAAACGAGGCTGTCTTAATTATTTGGACTTCTCCACTGGCCATAATCAAGTGGCCAGAATAAATTTAATTGGCAAAAGCCTCTTTGGGTATAGGCTGAAACCATCCAACAGCATGACATTGACATTTCAAACAAAGCAATTAAGCCTTATCTTTTTATCTAAATACTTGGTTTTACAGATCCATACCCTCTGTTCTCTAACTAAAGAATTTTCTTTTAATTCTCACTGGGACTTCTTCTATTGTGTTTTTTTCTTATTAAAAAGTCACATTTTTAGATACGATAAAAAAAAGTTGTTGTGTACCTTCCTCTGACATCTCGACTTTCCATTTTAAAACATTTTATGTAATTACTTTAAAGAAGGCAATAATAAGGAGTTAAGGTTTCAGGCAAACCTTGTAAATACATTAATTTCTCAAAATATCTTCTTCTGCTACAGGAGTACAATAGCTATCGCACATGGTAGCCATGCATTTGAATGTGATGCAGCATGTAATATCATACAGCAGTGTACCTAGTGATAAGTAAGGATCTGACAGATGATAAAATTTAATACAGGGCTATTTGGGGCAGAGATTTATCTAACTTGGCAGGATCTAATAGGTAATCAAATAAATTTTAGTTACCAATGAGTTTTTTAAGGGCAAGGTTAGTGACTGAGACAAATTTTGGCTACTTCAGAGTAGCCACCTTGTCTTGTAAAAAGTAGGTATTCAATAAATGCTTACTAAATGACTGGATTCTCACAGAGGTGAAGATCAAACCCAGTGCCCATTTACATTTTTCTTGTGTATTTCTCTGTGATGGCAATGATTTCACCCTGAATTTGTCAGTTCCATACAGGCTTGATCTATTCACAAATAGAACAGTGCAGCTCTGACAGAAGGACTTGATTGCCTGCTTTGGAGTTCTGTTTTCACTTGGTGGCTGTGTACTGTTGGACAGCACAAACTCATTTTCCATATTTAGAATCTAGTAAGCTACAACTCAAACTTTGGATTTTCTAAATTTATTCTCAATTGGCAAAAAGAATATTTTCATTTTGCAACAAGACTTAAAATGCTCAAACAGTTGCAAACAACTCTTGGAAGGAACATTTTAATGAGTCAAATGTAAATATATGTAAATAAATTAAACCCACACAAATTAACTTTCCATACAAGCTCTTATAATTAAGAGAAAAATTGTCTGACAGTAAAAATTTTGGTTTTGCTTAGCTTTAGCTAGCCAAGAGAAACAAACCCTGTCCAAGATTATCCTGAATCTATTATGTGAAAATGTAGAACAAATATATTTTGCCTGGATTTCCAGTAGCAATGTAAGTTCTAGAATTTAAGATAAATCTAACCCACAAAAAGCCATTAGCATCCAACCAATGTTTTGGTTTTTTTACCCCCTTATCAGTGAACCCACTAATATGACAGCTTAATTCAAGATTGATCAATCAAAGGATCAAAACTAGAAAGTTTATGAATAACCCTAGCCATCTCCCTGAGACATTACTCTATCTTTTAAGTATCTTATGGCACCCCAGACCAAGGCAAATCCTTCCTCAATATAGCCAACATTTGTTTGTTCTTTATCTTTATCCTTTTTATTTCTACCTTAAAACAGACATTGAATTTTCAAAATATGGATGTTTAATACCCTTCCTGTGGGTTTCTTCTCAGTATCCACTTTACTGCCTCCATCTTCCTATAGCAATTTCCAAAGAACTCCTTCTTTTCATCTAGGAAAAGATGTTATGTCAAGAAATTCTGCATAAAAAGTCGTTCTTCATAGTAAGTAACGTTTTCCACACCATCATAAACAAAACTACTGGGATAAACAAATTTAAGGATGCTTCTAAATAACAGAAGTTTTTAATCCTATCAACCTTGGAGAGTTTCAGAGCAGGATGGTGGCATGTAACAGCCAATCAACCCCTCTATTTGACAGATAACCTTCAAGTCTCCCTCTCCCTTTCCAGAAGTCTGGAAGTGCTCTTGCTCTGTAGAGTCTAGCCTAGATCTTGAAGCTCAAAATTCACTTTTTCTATCCAGAAGCACCTTTTATTATGGCAGAGGGCATGTGTATTCTCAGTCAACTCCTGAGTTTCTGCAATACTATAAACCACGATGAGAACAGCTTTCCTTTCTTGTCATGCTATGCATTGAGAATCTAACTATACTTTAGCCCATATCACCTCCCCATAGTTATAATGAGGCTCATGAGTGCCCTGACTTTCCCCACGGCTTTCTAAAATATCATGCTTCACATTTTAGTAGTGTCTATTCCTGAGCTCTGGCTTCACAAATATTTTGCAGAAAAATTCACCTAAAGCATCATCCTAGCTAATGCAAGGTCTGTATATATGGGATCTTGTACAGATTTTTTCTATTTTCAGTGATTCCTACAAGTGTTTAGTCAGCCCCTATTGTAGGATACAGCAATCCCATATAATTTAAAATCTCTGTAATTTGTGATCAGTCTACATTTTTAGATTATCTAGGATAAGTGAAAAAAGACTAACATCTAGAAGTACTTATTACAAGACAGGAACCCCTCACGTAAGTCTCATAATTCTTGAAATTTTCTTGGCAATACTGTGTGAGACGTATATGTCAAGCTCTTAATAATTAGTCTTCAAATGCAACGATTGTCCATATTTACTTTTGCCAATTATTGCCAAAGCACAAATCAAACAAAAACTCCCATGTTTCAATGTTATTCCTCTTATTTGTTATCACTCATCTAATAAGTGACAAACGTGAATTCAAATACAGGTGCGCTCACTTACAATTCCCAGGGCCTTTCTACTACACTATTTACAGCCTGTGTCCTGCACAGGGTGGGTGCTTAATATTATTGGATGAGTGAACTAATAAATTAAAAAAGTAACATATCATCTTGAAATGGCTTTTTATGTGAGACCTTTGGAAAATTTTGCATTATTTTATGTACAAAAGAAATTATAATACACATACATCCCTCTACAATTTCTGAGGAATATATTTAAACATCATTTTTCTCTAGTTTTTCAGGATCTGACAAAATTGTTCTCAAATTATTCTGTGTTCCAGTCTCTGCCTTTATAAATGGATTGGCAAGTACCACAAAACATTAGCAATGAGTGGATAAAATGCTACTTGACTCACAGGTCGGCTGAACTGCAGAACTGTGAAGGCAATGTAAGGCCATTGATGAATTTTATTTACTGAATTAAGGGAAAAACATCATCACTTACTTCATAAGGCGTGACCTAGATGAAACCCCTAATAGCAAGATTCTTAGTTGAGAATGCACATCACTGTCTTCAAATTCAATTAGTATAATTTTCCAAGACATGATCACAGCTTCTGCAAAAATATTCAGCCACTGAAAATATAATCAATCATCCCAGGCATCATAAACTTAATGCAAGTGCATTATAGAGAGACCTGAGGAAACAGCCAGAATAAAAAAGATGAAGACTTGATAAGTAAACAAAATTCATAATCAAAATGTAGAATTTGTCTTCATTCATTTTAACAGTGACAAAAAACTAATTGGCATACATTTGCTGAGTAAATATCCTTTGAAGGTACTTTTTAACAAGATAGACCCTAAACAAAGAAAAACTATCCTAGGGATTTTTTCTTATATTGGCATATAAAGATTGCCATGAAACACCTTCAGGATCATTCCCTTACAGGTAAATAAATTAAGTGACTTTTTGAAAGTCACAGAAATTAGAGAGAATCTGGCTGGAATTCACACTGACACCTTTGGATTTTGACCACTCTGCCCGACAAGGGCTGAGACGACTAGGGACGAGAACAATAAGCGGACACTATAAATCCTTGTGGCCAACGAGCTTATGCTTAGAATGGTGTCCTTCGTTCTCTTCAACATGGAAGACCACTGCACAGATAATCTATGGCAAACCTCAGATATTTTGCACATGAAACAACTAAGGTCACATAGATAAAAAATAATCATTTATGCTTACAAAGTCTGGTGTAAAATGCAATTATTCTAATCATGTCTTCATTTTCCTATGATAAGACATAACCTGGGCTGATGTAAAGGTACAGACGTGGATGTGGCTCAGTTCAGATCTGAGATGTGAGTATATTTGCTGACTGATATTGAGTAGTACTGCTCAACCCATCTTTATGGCATGACTTGTAGGTAGGTTGAGGAGCGTCCTGGATGAACAATGCAGCATATCCATGGCTGGGCTGGTATATATCAAAATAATGTCTGACAAAAGCCTTATAAAATATACATCTAAAGAAACTAAATAAGGGTAGGGGTGTAGCTCAGTGGTGCTGCTGCGGCTCAGCAAGTGTGAGGCTGAGTTCTACTCCCAGAACCAAAAGAAGAAACAAAAAGGAAGAACAGAGACAAAAATAGTAACAAAGAACCTAAATGCTCAGGGGGAAGTAAATCGTGCTTCCTCCTTCCAACACTCAGCTACTTTTGCTTTGTGAAGAAGGCGTCAGGGACAATGAGCTATACCGAGCAAAAGGATGATAGGTTGGGGAAGATCAGGGCAAGGACTGGCTGAGATGCAGTGGATCATTCATGCCTTAAGAATCCTGTGAATTACTTGAAATAACACCAGGTTCTGAAATGGGAGATGGTCTCCTATTATTACACAATAAGCTTATTACAGGCAGATAAGATTCAGGTTGTATTCTTCATGCAACCTTGTTATTATTCACAAATTTGTAAACCTGAATATTTCTTAGTTTTCTCTTTTTTAAAAATGTAAAGTAAGATTAGAACATGCCTCATAAAGGGTAGTCAATGGCTTCAGAGGTTTGGTGCCATGGAACTACTGAGAATGGCACCATTGCATGCTGAGCCAATAAGGAATTTCTATAATCAGACTGACCAGCTTATAGAATAAGTCAGAGAAAAGGCTATAGAATGAGATTCCATAAATTTCAGCAACTCCTTTGGATTCTTGCTCAAATAGGTGAGATCTGAGCACAAATTCAAACTAGATCAACCTAGTTCTTAGATGCCATGCAGTGACTTTATTAAAGCATTCGTAGTAGATCATTTTCCTCATTATGACAAAACATCAGAGGTAGGCTACTTTATAAAGAAAGGTTTATTTTGCCTTACTGTTCTGGAGGTTCAAAGTCACAGCATCTTATCTTTTGATGGCGTTCTTGCTGTCAGGCTCCCAAAGTGGTTCAGGAAATCAAATGGCAAGATGTAGGATATTCACATGTGTTTGTGTTTCTTGTCTTGCTGCTTTTTCTTATAAATTCAATAGGTTTCAGTCATGGAGATTCCACCCAAATTTTTTTTTCCTAATCCTAATCACCTTCCAAAGTTCTCATAACCTCTACACACGGTAGTTATATTAACTTTCTAACCTTTTACTACCTCATGATGGGGATTAAATTTCAACATGAGTTTGGGTGACAAACCACAACATCATTATATAGCATGAATTTTTTTAGTGGACTTCTATATCCAAAATGTTTTTTGAGATAAGTAAACCTGAGGTATATAAATTACACTAATAATCATGTTAAATATATAAAGTAGATACTACTTGGTGAATTACTTATTTCCAGTCTGTCTCCAAAACAAATCATTAATTTAGATAGAATTCTCTGTATGGTGGTAGGAACTGGCAAAAAATTACCAGAGATGATCTCAATCCTTTACTTATTATCTAGAATATGTTCCCAGATCACATACGCAATTCTAGAAATATCTATATCCACCTTGGTTCCAGAGACTTATACGAACTCCATCACAAATGTTACATTTCCTTGTAATTTTATAATCATTTATCTTGCTTTAAGAAAGAGAGAAAAAATGTTTCTTTCACTGTAAACCACCCTATAAATTTTGAATTTACACATGAGGAAACTATAATTTGCTAAAATTATGTGACTTATGCCAACACTTGAGTTAAAACTCAATCCTACAAAGCTTGTGGAGCGCTCAGTGTACTACACCTGCTGACCTCTACATTTCTTCTCAGCATTAAGATGTTATGAGCTGTTTCTATTTCCTAAAACTGTGGACCTTATTTCTACCTCAATGCTCATTATGTAAGAAATATTTTTAACTCTCTTTTACTCTCTTAAAATAAGATTCATGTATAACATAACCAACCTAACCATACAAATTTTCCTTTTAAAAACTAAAGTTATCATCATATAAAGTGATATATTTAAATATAATTCAATGTAAACATGCAGGTATAACAAAATAATATTAGCAGAACACTGCACATGTGTATCCAATTGCTGTCAGTGTGATTGCGCCAGGTCCAGGATGACTCAGGTGTGTTGTCATATCATGACTATCATTGCTGAGAGTGACATGCTTTTATACAATGAGCAACAACTCTAGATGAAGAATGAAATTAAATAAAACTTTTCCCAATTTTCACAATTGTAGCATTCCTAGAAATTTATGCTTAAAATGTGTAAAATTATTCTGCTGTTATTTATAAAGGAAGCTTCTTTCTCAGCTCAAGAATTCTAAGGAGATATTTCATGTATATTTAATGTCCTGTAGGCCGACAAGAAGAGAACATAGGCCAGACATAGTGGCACATGCCTGTAATCCCAGCACTCAGGAGGCTGAGGGAGGATGACTGCAAGTCTGAGGCCATGCAGGGCTACACCGTGAGTTCAAGGCCGCTCTGAACTACATACAGAAACCTTGTCGCAAAAAGAAAAAAAGAGAACACAATTTATTAGGATGCTTGAGCATTATAAATGCATCTGTGGAGCTGGAGAGGTGACTTGTCTTGCCTGCACAAGGCCCTGGGTTGAGTCTCCAGCATAACAATAAAAAAATAAATAAATAAAGGCACCCTTTATGAATAGGTACCCTTTTTTAATCGGTATAGTTACTTAGTACAACCTATTAAATGCCAGTAACACATCTTTTCATCACAACAATGAATATTTCCAAAATGTCCCACAGAAATGGAAACATCCATGCTATTGTTTGGATCCTAAATACTCAGCCGAGGCCCACAGGTTGGAAACTCACTCCCCAAGAAGGTGCTCCTGGGAAGTCGCAGAACAACTGCAGGGTGGGTTGTACTGCAAAGTGTTCAGGTCCTTGGACTATGTGCTTGAGGAAAGGATACAGTGCAACTACTCTACCTTCTCTTGCTTGGTTCTCTGGTCATGAGGGGAGGGGCTGTGCTCTGCCACATGCCCGTCCCATGATGTGCTGCCTTGTCACAAGCCCCAAAGCAGTGGGCCAATTACCATGGAGAAGCATCCAAAAGTGTGAGCCAGAGTAAACCTTTCCTCTCTACAAGTTGTTGTGATGACATATACATGGACATTAACTTAGGGAATGAAATTACACTGGATGTTCGGCACATGTATTGGGAATATGGAATAATGCCAGAGGCAGGCACTGTAGCATCAATTTATCAGCTTGAGTCATAAAATTTATTTGAGATAGTTATTTAAAAGATTAAATAAAGCTAAGTATTTCAAAGGAACATATAAAGTGCTGGGAGGTGTGCTTAATGTTATTCTACATTTAACTCTCCAGAGTATGTGTAATCTGTCAAGCTGTAAAATACATACATGCACACTTGTCGTTAAGGTACATTTCTGCTCATTTTCTCCAAAATCAAGATGGATTACACAAATCAAAGTAGCTGATAACTATGTAGAAAAAAGTTTTTTAAGCTAATAATTTATATCAGAAAGATGAAGTAGATTACTCACTCTGTGTGTGGTTCAAATTAACTTAATGGTGTAATGGTTTTCATAAGATATGTTATTGATTATACAGCAGCAATTTATTTCTCATTAAATATCAATTGCTATTTAAGTGTACACTTGTGGTTAAAAAAAGAATGACCAAAAATGTATTATTTACAAATTTTCACAGCCAATCTTTTAATTTATGCCGATAACTACTTCTCCAGCCTGTACATGGAATACAGAAATCATTTCCTATTTTATATCCACCTGTTGCAGCAAGTCATGGTATTTAGCACTAGGATGGCTGTGCCCCAGCTAATGTCCCGAAGACATATTTCCCCTCATATAAAATAACTTCACCAATGTGAACACTGAAATTAATCAGAGTGCATAAGGAAAATTCAACTATATATTTTTCTCCTAGAAGAGATTTAATAAAGTTCTTTCAAATGTTTTAAATATTTTACAGAATCACAGAATGTTGGAGATATAAAGAATTTTGAAAATTATCAAACAAAAACTCATTTCAGAGAACTCAGGAAGATGGCGACCGGGTGAGCAGCAAGGGAGCGAACCTCCTTAATAAACACCACCAGCTCGAGACAGACTTGGTGAGCGTGAATGCCGGAACCTCGGCTGGGAAGTTTAAACTGGGCGTATTTCTCTGAGATGCCGGGGGAGATGTGGTAGGGCGGACCAGGCTGCAGCGAGACGTGGGAAAGTCCCAGACGCTGGGAGCCGGGGACGATCCCCGCGGGGAAGAAGCGGGGATCGGTCCAGGCGCAGTGGGAGCGCGGCCGCCTCGGGCCCTCCCGCCCCCCCGAGACGGTGCAACCCCCTGGCGACTCCCGACAGAGATCGGCTTGCTAGCGGCGGAGACGCCCGGCGGCCCCACGTTTCGCGCG